>JAQSVH010040088.1:0-35592 GCA_029448705.1 Adansonia digitata | reverse complement strand
CTGGTATCGATACAGAGGCTTATGTATCGATACATCTACATGTTGTATCGATACAAAAGGGGACATTTCAAATTTTTGGCGCGTTGGAGCATTGTATTGATACAAGAGGACCATGTATCAATATATTCAAGTAAATTTTTGAATTTTCTCATATCTTTTGTCCCCGGATACCTTGGACTACACCGTTTGATGCCACATCTTTGTATTTAGCTTTGATATGATCTCTAGGCCTTCTTGATATCCTTAAAATACCTTGTCGCCTGGATCACCACCCCCTCTTACGTCTATACTTCAGATTATTAAAAATTAGCCCAGACAAAATAAGGTGTCTACAGCAGTTACAGAGTATCATGGATTTTTGATGTGTGTCAACTTGTGCAAGTTTTAACTTAAACTTGGGTGCCACCAACTCGTGTAGGCTTTGATTCGAGTGCCGTCAGCTTGTGCAGGCTTTGACTTAGACTTGAGTGCCACCAACTTATGTGGACTTTAACTCAGACTTGGGTGCCACCAGCTTGTATGGGCTTTGAAAAGGTGCCACTAACTTGTAGGCTTTTGGAAAGGGTGCCACTGACTTGTGGGCTTTCAAAAGGTGCCACTGACTTATAGGCTTTAAAGAGGTGCCACTAACTTGTGTGCTTTAAAAAATATGCCACTAACTTGTGGGCTTTGAAAAGGGTGCCACTAACTTATGGGCATTAAAGTGGTGCCACTGACTTGTGGGCTTTAAAGAGGTGCCACTGACTTGTGGGCTTTAAAGAGATTCCACTGACTTATGGGCTTTGAAAAAGGTGCCACTAACTTATGGGCTTTGGAAAGGGTGCCACTGACTTATGGGCTTTAAAAAAGTGCCACTGACTTATGGGCTTTGAAAAAGGTGCCACAACTTATGGGCTTTGGAAAGGGTGCTACTAACTTGAGGGCTTTAAAAAAGATGCCACTGACTTGTAGGCTTTGAAAAGGTGCCACTGACTTGGACGTTTGGTTAGTTTACAAAGCTCAGAGTTCTTACCAGGGACTCCTTGGAGGTTTGGTGAACCTAGCTTGAAGTAACATTACAAAAATCATGATGTGTGATGGTAATGTGAATGCATGATATGGAATGCTATCATGATTGCATGATGTGAAGTCTAATACGGGAGATAGCCTTAATTATTTTTGTACATCATTTAGACTCTCATAGGGATGGCGATTCATCTTTGTTGCAACTATGGATGAAAATTTTCTTAATCCCACTGGGGATTATTGGTTGTACCAGCTCCATTAGGGATACGACAAAAAATCTATTCTCAGGAATTTGGATTATTGCATTTCCCGATTCGGGAGGTTCAATCATTTTTTTTGACAATTAGAAGGCGTTGACAACAATTTGGAAACTATTTGCCTGATTAGGTTGATGTCTTTGGTTTCGATGGGATTTAGGTAGAACGTATGGGTCAATTTTTGGTTAGCTTAAAATGATTTTTTTCTTGAGATGTGGCTTATGAAAGCAAGAAATGGTTTAGTGTATGGTCATGCTGAGTGGGGTTTGGACGTGAAAAGTGCATGATCTTGATGATTATGGTGTGAGCAGAGTTCCTTATGCTTTTCTCTTCCTTTCAATGTAATACTGAGATGTCCTAATGCATTTTTAGTTGATTACCAAACATTATCAACTAAATGACAAATGCAATGTGAATTGTACAAGGGTTAAAAAAAATAAGGCAATATTTATTCATGATAACAAAGAGACATAACTCAGTATATCATTTGGCAAACAAGTGATAGGGTGGCCAAAAGGATGATCTCTTGGGCAAAAGATACCTCTAACAATCATGACATAGATGTTCCTTGGTGCTTTTCAGGATCTTTCTCGAACAATAAATGTGACTAGTATGAGCTGATCTTTGGAAGATCTCTAGGATTGCTTTGCATTGTCTTATAGGTACTCTCAGTTTATGCCCCATCAAAATTGATCTTTTTATGTCACGCTTATGCATTTTCAACTCTAGTCAGATTGGCTACCCAGATGCCCTCTTTGAATTTTCATCTGGACCCCTTTTTGTTTTCTTTTGTTTTGTTTTTTGTTTTGTTTTTGTTGTTTGTTTTTGTTTTTTTTGTTTTCTTTTTTTTCTTTTTTTGTTTTTTTTGTTTTCTTGTTTTTGCCCAAATGACTAAGGTCGATTCACCAAACACTTGTAATATCTTGACATCCTCTCAATGGCTGCTTGAAGCCCCATGACACAAGCTTTATGTTATACGATATTATTCGTGCAGTCAAAATTTAGCCTTGCTGTGAATGGATAATGACTCTCATCGCGTGACATCAATATTGCCCCAATTTCATGTCCTAGAGCGTTTGATGCTCCATCAAAATACATTTTCTAGGATTGATCTTAGTTGGAGGCATCTTTATCTTTAAAAATGCACATTAGTTCTTTATCTAGGAAGTTAAAATTTAAGGGTTCATAGTCATCTGCTGCTCAACTTGCCAAAATGTTAGCTATCGCACTACCCTTGATGCCCTTTTGATTGACATAGGCAATGTATTATTCAGAAAGTAGGACTTGCCATCTAGTTAGCCATCTGGATAGTGCAAGGACTTCACATAGATAGTTGATAGGCCCAAGCCTTGCAATCAACCATGTGGTGTGATACAGCATATACTGCCTGAGTCTCTTGGCTATCTACACTAAAGCACAGCATAACTTCTTAGATAAAGAGTAATTGCACTTGCATTCTATGAATTTTTTGCTTAAGTACTAGATTGCTTGTTCCTTTTTTCCTGACTCATCATGGTGCCCCAATACACAACCCTTAGACTTGTCGAAGACTGCCAAGTAAATGATTAAAGGTCAATAGGGCACTGGTGGTACCAACACTGGCAGGCTCGATAGATAATATTTGACTTTATCAAAGGCTTCTTGGCATGCCTCATTCCACTCTCCTGGATTTTGTTTGCGAAAGAGCGGAAAGATGGGATCGCTTTTGTCAGTGAGCTAGGATATGAATCTAGTAATGTAGTTTAGTTTCCCCAAAAAGCTTCTCACTTCTTTTTGGGTTTAAAGTGGTGGCATATCTTGAATGGCTTTGACTTTTTCTAGGTCAACTTTAACCTTTTTTTGCTGACTATAAAGCCGAAATGACTCCAAAGGTACACTTAGTAGGATTTAATTTGAGTTAAAATTTTCATAGTCGTTTAAAAAGTTTTTGTAGGTTTGTGACATGCTTATCCTCTTTCATTGACTTGGTAATCATGTCATCAATGTAGACCACGATTTCTTTGTGTATCATGTCATGGAATAGGTCTACCATAGGTCGTTGATAGCTTACCCGAGCATTTTTGAGTTTGAAGGCCATGACATTATAGCCAAATGTTTCCCACATGGTTACAAAAACTATTTTCTCCATGTCTTCGGGTGCTATCTTGATCTGGTTGTAGCTTGAAATCCGTCCATGAAGGAGAACAGAGAATTCTTGGTATTTTTTGTTTACCAAAGTGTCAATATAGGGTAGCGAGAAGTTATCCTTAGGACTTGCTCTATTCAAATCCCAATAATTAACACACATTCGTACTTTGCCATATTTCTTCGGGACTGGGACTATATTGGTAACCCATTTTAGATATCTGGCTACTCCAATAAACCTTGCATCAAACTGCTTCTTGACTTTTTCTTTAATTTTGATGAGCATTTTTGGCTTTATCCTCTTAAACTTTTGCCAGATTGGTTTACATTCAGGCTTGATGGGAAGCTTGTGGACCACTATATTAGTGTCTACTCCTAGCATGTCTTGATATGACCAAGCGAATACATCTCGATATTCTTGGAATAGGTTTATCAACTTGGTCCTAGTTGTCGAGTTTATTGAGATTTTGATTTTAACCTCATTTTGGTCCTCTTGAGTACCCAGATTTATTACTTCCATTGGATCTTTAGAGGGCATGATCTATTTCTCCTCTTGCTCAACTAATCATAAGAGGTCTGGTGGTATGGAGCTTTCTTCGAAATCTTCTTCAGGATTGACTTTACTAGTGCAAATTGATTTTTCAAAATTTATTTTCAAAGACCCATCAGACACATCCATGTCACTATCATCAGGACACCTGAAAGGGCAAAGAAATAAACATTACAAAAGGCACACATACAACTAAAGGATTTTGGTAAAAATAAAGGTAAAATAGTAATGGAGATAAATGGGTTGAAAAGTGATACACATATGGAATGATATATGCCAAAGTCATTTCATTGATAATGTTTGATAAAAAATACCTCTTACATAGGACACCTATCTGCCCTTAGGTGAGGGCAGGTAGGTTTTTATTTCTTGATGTTGCATGAAAGGGACAAGAAAAATACAAAGGCTTTCATCATGACCCTATCATCAAAATTAGGTATTAGTGGAAGGACACAAATTTTATGGCTTAGTATCTTGGAGATAGAGGTTATTAAGTGCTCTATTTAGGATGACCAAAACACCTTTAGCCTTTTGCTCTTCTGGTTGGCTTGGATCGATTCGTCTTCCTAAATGAAATATCTTATGGAGAGATGGGAACATTATCAGCTTTGATTCCTCCTTTTGACCCAATGATCATGCCATCTCCTGGTTGCAAATCCTCTTTGCTTGCTGTTTTTTTTTTAGTGTGCATTGGCCTTGAATCCTAAGCCTCTTTTGTTGGCTTAAGTGGTGACCTGTAGGGCTTAGGCCATCCCTTGTAAATTCTTGCCAAGCCCTTTTCCAGCATGGAAACCTTTCCCAACGGTTTTTTTTAAACCTGAGTGGGTACTCTTTGATAAGTGGGTTTTAACTATTGGAAATCCTTCTCCCATAAATATTGTATTAATAAACTCGAAGGATTGAAAAGATGACCCTGGTGCATCCTCATTAGGCTCTATATAGATATCCTCAGTGAAAGTAGTGGTGATCATTTCTTCTTCAGCTTTAACAGTGACTACTTTTTCATCTATCATAAATTTAAGCTTCTAATAGAGAGACGATGAGATAGCTCTAACAGAGTGTATCTATGGCCTTCCTAATAAGCAGTTGTAAGAAGGATTAATATCCATAACTTGAAAGTCAACTTTATATGTACATGGGCTTATCTGAAGCTGGTTTGTGAAATTTCTAATTACTCTACGACATGTACAATTAAAAGCTCGGACTATGGTGTGGCTACTTTTGATGTTGGACTAATCGACAGGTAGTTTACTTAATGTAGTCATAGGCATAACATTAAGGGCTGATCCATTATCTATGAGTACTTTGGGCAAAATACGCCCTTGCAATGGGTAGTGATATACAGAGCTTTACAACTGCCCTTGCCTCCAGGTGGGATCTTATCATCAGTAAAGGAGATATAATTATCAACCATGATGTTATGCACTAGCTGATCCAACTTGTCTATGAGGATGTCTGAACGCACATATGCTTCGTTTAGAACCTTTAATAATGCATTTCGGTGAACCTCTGAATTAAGAAGTAGAGATTGCACATAAATCTTTGCAGGTTGTTTGCTTAACTGGTCTATAATGCAGTATTCACTGTGCTTGATGAACTTGAGAAACTCCCTAGCTTCTCTTTCAGTTACTGCTTCCTTGACTTTCTTGAGCTCGAAATTCTTTGCTTAGGCCTGAGTGGTACTAGTGCTTGGAGATGCATCAACCTTCTGTTTTTCTTGAGCTGGGGGAGTGTAACACCTACCACTATGGGTTAGGTAACTAACCTTTGATAGTTCCATTGCAGCAGTTAAGGGAGTTAGTTCTCCGATCATCATAACCTGATTCTCGTATTCCCATGGGATAGCTTTGTTGCTTTTATATGGGAGTGGTTTAGGTACTTCCATAACTAACTTTGGTGTAAGTGTTGAAAAACTGGCCTTAAGACTTGACTTACCATAAAGAATAAGGGTTCGATTTCTCCTATAAGGTGGCTGCATGGTTTTATCTCCTATCATATTAATAGATCCAGCAGCAGGTGTGATTTCATGATAGAATTCTATCTGGCCTTCATTCATCATTCTTTAACCATAAACCTAAACTCCTTACATGTTTGTAGGGTATGACCTATAACTGTGTGGAAGTCATAGAAGTTATTGGGATTATCTTCTAATTTTTCTATTGTGTTGAGTAACCCGACCTGAATCAATGCTTGCCAGACCAAGAACATTGGCATTCTTACATCCTCTATGCTTGCCTTTACTTCATATTTGTTCTTAATGTCGATCATGTTTGCAGCTGGCTCTACATGGTTTGGTAAATGATTGGCAGCAACATGTAGTCCCTGGTTCATCCCAAACTATAAGACTTTTAAGTTAATTAGATTTTGCACATTTCATTGAAAAGATATGCAACTCTCAATGTCATGCTCGACTACCTCAGCATGGTATCCATAGTAGGCGTTAAGGTTATACCATTGCAGGTATGGTGGCTTTTTTTTTGGGACATAGATTGGGGCCACTAAATGATTTTAGAGCAAGGTCTAGGAGAGCTCCTTATAGGTCATAGGGATAGGATCAAAATGTTATCTTTGTTGATTTGCACCTTGATTACCAAGTGTATTATTGGTTGCTCGATTGGTACTTTGGTGAACTTTTGGAGGGTAGCTTTATGGTGGGTTGAATGGGATTGCAAAGGATGGGTTAAAGGATATGGCATTAATTAGTTAAGGGGGTATGGTGGTAGGGAGAGAATACAGCGTGCTTGGGTAGTGAGGGTCAGGTATTTGACACCGTGTTGGTTAAGATGAGATAGCATAATTTATGGCATTGGCCTCTCCTTCCTTTTTTTACTGGAAATAGGCTTCTTGCTTGATCTAAACATTTTCTCGACTAACATTCTACCACTATTACTGGCTGTGTCAATCATTTCTCTAGAGAGAACTAAGTCTGCAAATTTCTTAGTGGCATTCCCTATGAGCTTCTCATAATAAAAAGCACGTAAGGTGTGAATAAAAGTAACTATCATCTTTTTTTTTTGTAAGGGAAGGCTAGACTATGGCTGCTTCTTCTCTTCACCTTTAGGCATATTGCCTGAAACTTTCAATGGATCTCTTTTTAAAATTTATTAAGGAAAGTCGATCTAGCACCTAATCTGACACGTGCTAGTATTGATTTAGAAAGGCCTTAACCAAGTCAACCCATGATTAGATTTTCACATTATCTAGCCCAATATACCACTGAGGTATTGCCCTAGCAAGGCTATGCTAGAAGCAATGGATGAGAAGCTTTTCATCTTTCTCATACTCGATCATATTTCATAGGTGCATTCAAACATGACAAAAGGGTCCATGGTTCCATTAAACTTCTCAAACTCTAGGACTTTAAACTTTAGGGGAATAACAAGGTTGGCACCAAAGACAGCGATTGTGCATCAGGAGCTCCAAACTTGTCAATCCCTTCAATAGCTTGGAGGCATTTTTCCAGTAGCTGGAATTTGTTCACTTTTTCTGTAGTCATGGTGGCCTTTTGACCTTCTATTTTCTTTGGTTCCTCATGATCAAGGGTTATCGAATCTGTTGATGAGATTTCTAGTTCACCCCTTGAGTACTGGGAATGAATTGACCTGCTACAATGAGATTTAGGTAGATAACTGGCAGAGCCTGAGTGGCATGTGTAGGAGTGGGCCATTGTTCTTGTCGAGTTTCCCCTTGGGTAAGTTCTGGATTATTGGTAGGGAGACTTTCAACGTTAAAAGGATTATTCTTTATTTCAGTAGTGCTACCTTGCCCTTTTTCTTTCATGGAGCTGGTCATTAGTTCCATAAATTTTGCAATTTGATTTTGCATTTTGTATTGCTAACGAAGCATCTAGTCTTGTGATTCCTTAACCATTAGCTCAAGTCATTCAATACGAGCTTCATGATCACTCTCCATGATTTACTTATGGCACTGTGTTGTAGTAGTGCATGATGTAAGGTTTCGTGTTCCTGTTGATCTCGAAATCCCTTACACTTTTATGGCCCGATTCTCGTATTAGACTTTTTAAAATGTATTTATTGATGAGCATTTATGATGCAATGATGAGTTAAGATAATGAATTATTGATGCAAGTGCAATAAAAAATGGTGAAACTAAATGTGCATATGCATTGGAGATAATTGATTCTTGGGAGAGCTTCATCAATAATATCATTCATAGACTCACAAAAGTGTTTTTTTACAACGTGATTGCAATCGAAAGTATCTAACATGATTACTTTATGCAATAACATGATCAAGAAAACCTAAAAGTCCTTGATCATGAACTCCAACAGGTACAATATTTCACCTTATGGACTAAGCTACTTTAATCATGTCATCCGCCTCTCGTTGAGCCATCTGAACTTATTCAGTGAGGTGCTAATGTTGTTCTTGGTAGTTTAGATGTGCTTCGTCGATTGTCGCTTGCCAATCTAGTTCGTGTTGCTCGAAACCCCTTGTTAGTTTATTGATATGACCCTGATGATCCTAAAGAGACTGTTCTAACTCCTAGATTCTGTGAATGAGGGCTTTATTTTCAACCTTAGTGGCTTTCGCATCTCGCATTTGGGCCTCAAGTCTTTGATTCCTTCGTTGGTAGGTGGAAGCAAGAGCACGTGCCCTTGTGAACTTTTTTTTGTTGGTTTTAACTTCCTCTTTTTGCTGATTTAGCTCGCAATTGAGAATGGCAACTTCCACTTCCCATTTGACTGATGTCTTGCCAATATGTCAGGATTTGTTAAGCTTTCAGAGTGTCATATAATCCTTGGTTAAGCTCTCGAGGTCATCTTTAAAGTGATCCCTTCTTTAACAACCTGATCCATTTCATCACTCTTAAGATAGATATCCATCTTTAGTTGGCCCTTTTCCTCTTTAAGTCAAGAGATTTCTATAGCAAATGATGACTATTCTTGCTCAAACTCCCTCCTAAGTAGCTCGATCTTAGAAGGTGGTTATTCTATTAGGATTTACAGTATCCCAGAGTTAAGTGGTGGCCATGGATCGTTGATACGGTGGAGTCTCCATTCTTTATATCTGGCATGGTGGAGCTTCCTCTCCAGTATCTTTCCATACAATGGATCTTCTTCCAAGTTTGGAAAGCTAACTGGACTTTCACTATACAATTGGGGTTTCCGTATTCAAAATCCCAATGTCCTAAGTCTTTGAAGAATGGGATGAATTGCTAGCACTAGAACTGATGCAATACCATAGAGGAGCATAACTGGTATTTCCCCATAATCCCAAGAGCGGTACACAAGTGTAGTCTCCATATCTATACATAATTGACTGAGGGAACACTTATGGGGCTCTCCACATGATTTCTTCCTCTTGACATTTCATAATTCCTCAACCCAATGCTTTTCTATCTTATCTTGATGGCATTCTTCCTCTAATGCCATGGAAAGAGGACTGATTTTGCAAAAGAAATTTTGCCTAACTCTCCTATTCCTAACATAGAAATGACCTAGGAGCCATATATAAAGCAATAAGGCACAACTAATAAACCTTTCTATTCCTATTCTTTTACAAAAGATGAGGGCACAGATGGTTTCGACAATAGTGGCAGAATCAAGGTTGATGTTGCAACATAGGCGAGAAAAAAATCTGTGACTACTGCCTCTACATAACCCAAAGTCTTCGAGAATATAATGAGCCCATAAATTGCCAAAGCATAGACATCTTGAGCTTTCTTTTGATCAAAAAGATTTACCATGTCCTCTTTCAAGCTGGCCTAAGAAAAGCTGATGCCCCTTGCAGAACACTGAACCCGAATAATTATCCCAAAAATAATGATAGTCATGATGGTTATGATAAAATGATGCATGCGCCAAAACACAAAGAAAGGGAAAAAAGAGTTGGTGGAACATATAGGAGACAAATATAAGGAAATAAAGAATTTAAGAACATCAAAACAAAAAAAAATCATAACATGTCTCAACCAAGGTGGTGAGACAAGCAACAAGCAGCATTTCAACATACTAGCAAGCAATCAGCCTTTTATGAGGTGATGCAATATCTTATTTTGATGGAAAAATTATTGACCAGTAGTAATTCCATTTATCACCACTAGTGCGAATGCATGTTAAGCCATGATTCAGATAGCATAATGGCTTATAGTATAAGTCATTGTGAATGATGGTTTTTGTTACTGTCACTTATTTATACAAAGGTTAGTTGTCGTTGGACAGCATGATGCCATGCCTTGATAAATGATAAAAATGTAGATGCAGGTGACAATTGTATATTGATTGTCACCTACATAATGATGGTAATTAAAAGTAAAGGTTAGGAATGTTTCCCTGAGTGACCCTATTCTCCAAGTATTCTAGCAGCATTTCGGTATGGTTTGACATGGTTTAGCTCATAGTGCTCACTATAGGAGGCTTAAGTTGATGCCTAAATAGGTATCCAAATTGCTCCTCCATCCGACAAGGATAGTTGAGGGACCCCGATCCTAAACCTATCATAGGTTTGGTAGAATAGGTTTGATCTGTTGGATGTATTTCCCAATGCAAATGCAAAGGGTTAATCATAAGAGACATAGGTAATTTACATCCAGGAAGTTATTGCCATGCTTATATGGAGGGTTACTCACGAAGGCAGATAGCTCACTTTCTCCTAATGATTGGGTTATAACCAAACCTAGGAGTTTGGTGGGACAATAATGCACATGCAAATGCGTGGTGTGTGATAGGGAAATGATCAAACTTCTTGTTTATTTTTGTATTACTATTTTTATTAAACTGATGATTATTTGAAAATAAGACAATCCTGACAATCATGCCAAACAAAAGATTAGTTGACAAAATGAAACAAAGGGTCATAGTTAATTAATGACCAAAGATTGAAAGAATAGGGAACCTAGAAAGACATGGCTAGTTATTGGCCTAACTTTCTATACAATCCCCAGTGAAGTCGCCAAGCTGTCACAACATACCTGGGGGTGGATCCTTGCAAATCTATGGGTGAGTACGACTTAAAATATTTTCCAGACTTAGAAATGTCTTCCTAATCAAGACTTTTCTTTTATGATGTGATGAGAACAAAAATGTATAGATTCTTGATTTGTGATACAGTGAAGGGGACCATAAAATGAATTACTCATCTTATTGGTCTCAGATGACTATCATAACATGGCTAACGCATGGAGTCACCATCGATCATTTAGAGCTACGCATGAGCGAATGCCTATTGAAACCTATGTTTTGAGTTACAAAACTCAAAATATTGATCCCATGGTCTACATTGTACAAAGATTCATCATTGGGTTTGAGAGTTGGTTACGCACATGAGGTACTAACCTCTTCACGACGCTCAAAATTGATACCTTATAGCTATTTCTTATCTCAATTTTGATTCTTTCAATCTTAACTCATCACTATTTTGATATAACCCCCTTTTAATGCATGAATTTTATAGAAATTCAAATCCAGGTTTTGATGAAAAAATTTAATCTCATATATGTCCCAGAGAGATGGGGAGTATAGAGATTTTCAATAAAAATAACCTTTGGATTTTACTTTGAAAAATAGAATACTCCACTTTGGGCATTAAAGAGATACCCACACAGAATATTACTTTAGTTTTGTTTAAAATGATTGGAAAACATGAATGCAAATAATCATCACAAAGAAATAATGTTTGTAAGGCAGTAATAAAGTAACATAACATGGATCATTCAATACAATGACAAAGAAAAGGCATAGACTATTGGAATATCTGAGAATAATTGAATCGACAATTTTCGAGAGACATCTAGGTTTCTTGATTAAACGAGGTTTATTTGACATATTCATGGAAGTTCAAGAAGGAGAAAAATTTAATTATAGTTAAAAGATAGGGTTAGAGTATCCCCTCAGAAAGATAAGGTTAGAGTATCCCCGTGGATGACAAATAATTTTGACGAAGGAAGATTTTTTAATCTCGACCAATTTGAAAAGCAAGGTTGGAGTATCTCCTTGAAAGGTCAGGGTTAGAGTATCCCCAAAAGTGACATGTTTGACACTCTTTAGAGAAGTCGAGTTGGAAAACTTAAATTGACAAAACTTTGTGATTTAGAAAACAAATGATCATTTTAACGACTTTTGGCAAAAGAAATTATTGTGAATGAGGATGGTAAAGATGTAAAGTATGTTTATGCCTTGATATGAGCTTGTGGGAGGTCAAAACATGTTCTTGAGGCTGATCGGGGTGCTATGGTGACATTTGAATGTCTCGAGATAAAGCTCGGGTAAACAACTCAATTTTGATCATAACTAAAAACAGTGGACAACATCGCACTATCCCACTTCTTAAATTTATTCTAGATTGGTTTGAAGGCTTTAGAGGGTAGACAAGACACCATTAGAAATGTACCTCAATGAGGGTTAATCTAAAAGCATTCCCAATATCCCAACAAGTCATTTTCTAGGGAAATAAATTTTCAAGCTCAGATTGATCATGCTGTTGGCAGAGCATATGAGGGACAAGGTGTGTTAAAATTTGAAAAATCACCTCGGACTCATTTGGTATTGAAAAATTGCAAGCGATACCATTTTGAAAAGGGAATTTCATGAATCTTTTAAGAAAAATGTTTAAAAAATTAAAAAAATCATTTTGTGGTCTGAATGGCCCAACCAAATTACATGTTCAGATTTTATACATTCTGGATAGTTTAGATTTGAAAAATCATAACTCTCTCATTCGGAACAACCCGGGGGTGAATAAAACATCATTTTAAAGATAATTCGACTTATTTTGAAAATCAGTGAGGCTAACATGCTTGGCCTAGGGAGGTTTTGGAAATCAGTTTTTGCTAGCCATCAAACATGCATTTTGATAAGAGGAAGACCACAAATGTACAAGGGGATGGCATATAACATGAATGGGGATGCTAACTTTACCAATGGTCTAGACAAAGAACGTGCTATGCTTTTTGATAAGAAAACATTATGGATGCTGAAAATGACAATTATTCATGCAAGGTAATGTATAAATGTGCTTGAAATGTGTTAGGATAATGATTTATACATGGATTAAGGATAACAAGATACATGGATATGGCATAAAATGCATGAGCAACAGATATCAAACTAATGAGGATAAAATGAAGCATTTTGCATATCAAAGGCGCATAAGGCATCTAAATCTTAAACTACCACAACCAAAAGCCACAATAATGCATGGTACTTCTAAGAGGGTGATGGAAACATGGAGAGCTCACTAAAATGATGGAGATGCTAAAAAATAAAAAATATAAGTGATAGAGTAAGAAGTTATACAATAAACTTCAATTTTTGGCCAAATAGTTATAGCAACAGAGATGGCTGGAATTTCCCTCTTTTCCTTGTTGTTAATAAGCAAGAAAAATAGAAAAACAATGAGGTTTTGATTTTGCTATGGATAAGGGTGATTTTTAGAATGTGTAGAGGTTGAGAGTGAGTGTTTTAGGGCTATTTTTAGGTGTTGAGTGAAGAGCAATGGGATTTGGCTTTTTTGGGGTAGGAATATGTTTTGGAAGCTGAAAATGAGCTGAATCTAACCTTTTTTAGCTGAGATATTAGTGGTCTATTTATACTAGCATTTTGGAGCAATTTAGAGGTGTTTTTGGTCATTTCTCAAGGGGGATAAAGTGGTTTTAGCTTGGTGGCTATAGAATGGTTTTAAGGAGCAACTCACTGCCAATGTTATGGACATAGGGTGGCTGGTTTAAATGTTGAAATGATTTTCCGGCAAATAGGGTGGCTGATGGTGATCTTAGTCAACAAACTAGGGAAGAGTAGGGGGATCATGTGACATTAACCTTTTTGATCTAATTTAGACTTCACAAAAATGTTTTGGTTAATTCAAAAGCCCAAATTCATAATTTGCTATCAGTTTTGATCTTTCTTTATGCAAAGAAATTAGTTAAAATCGAGCTTTTCATTAATGGTGGATGAGTAAAAAATGCTAGGATTGTGGAAAATTAGCCCGGTTACTAAAAAATTACCCCAAAAAAATAATGTCTCTACAGGGACAAATGAATTAATGCCTCGGTTTCATAAGAAAAACTTCTCTTCCCTCTATTTTTAGAATAAAAGTTCATCTATCAACTGGGATAAACATAGATTCACGTAAAATCACCTTTCTTTTCATGATTAGGAACCATAAATTCATTCTCCTTATTGGGATAAATGAGATTGATGCTTTGTTTTCATATGGAAGACTTTTCTTCCAACCATTTTTTAGAATCAAAGTTCATCTATCAATTGGGATAAACATGGATTCACACAACAATCTCCTCTCTTTTCATGATTGGGGGCCATAAACTTATTCTCCTTATTTGGATAAAAGAATTGCTGCTTTGGTTTCATAAGAAAAATTTCCCTTTTTAAAATCAAAGTTCATCCATTAATTGGGATAAACATGGATTCGCATAATAATTTTCTTTCTTTTCATGATTGGGACTATAAACCCATTTTCCTCTTTGGGATAGATGATATTGATACTTTGGTTTTATAAGAAAAACTTCTCTTCCCACTATTTCTAAAATAATTTTTTTTTGTTGATTGGGATAAACACGGGTTCACGGAATAATCTTCTTTCTTTTCATGATTGGGCACCATAAACTCATTCTCCTTATTGGGATAAATGATATTGATGCTTTGGTTTTATAAGAAAAACTTCATTTCCCACCATTTTTTAAAGTCAAATTTTGTTAGTCAATTTGGACAGACAAGAATTCACATGATAATCACCTTTCTTTCAATGTTTGGGCATAATAAGCTCGTTCTACTCATTTGGATAAATCATATTGATATTTTGGTTTCACAAAAAAAGCTTCTCTTTCTACATTTTTAGAATTAAAGTTCGTCAATCAATTAGGATAAACACGAATTCATATAATAATCTCATTTCTTTTTATGTTTAGGTACCATAAACATGTTCTCCTCATTGAGATAAATGATATTGATGCTCTGGTTTCATAAGAAAAACTTCACTTCCTACCATTTTTTAGAACCAAATTTCATCTGCCAATTGGGATAAACATGAATTCATGTAATAATCTCCTTTCTTTTCATGATTGGGCACTATAAACTCATTCTCCTCATTGGCATAAATGATATTGATGCTTTGGTTTCAAAAGAAAAACATCCCTTCCCATCAGTTGTTAGTATCAAATTTCGTCTGTCAATTGGGATAAACATGGATTAGCATAATAATCTCCTTTCTTTTTGTGACTAGGTACCATAAACTCATTCTCCTCATTGGAATAAATGTTATTATTGCTTTGGTTTCATAAGAAAAACTTCTTTTCCCACCATTTTTTAGAATCAAACTTTGTTTGCCAATTAAAATAAACATGGATTCAAACAATAATCTCCTTTTTTTTCATGATTAGGCACCGTAAACTCGTTTTTCTCTTTGAGATAAATAACATTGCTGCTTTGGTTTCGTAAGAAAAGCTTTGTTTCCTACTATTTTTTAGAATCAAATTTCGTCTTTCAATTAGGATAAATACAGATTCATGCAATAATCTCTTTTCTTTTCACGATTGGGCACCATAAGCTCATTCTACTCATTAGGATAAATGACATTGATGTGTTGGCTTCACAAAAAATGCTTTTTTTCCACCATTTTTAGAATTAAGTTCATCAGTTAATTAGGATAAACATGGATTCACATAACAATCTCCTTTCCTTTCATGTTTGGGCACCATAAACACATTCTCCTCATTGGGATAAATGATATTGATGCTCAAGTTTCATAAGAAAATCTGCTTTTCCCACCATTTTTTAGAATCAAATTTCGTGTGACAATTAGGATAAACATAGATTCACATAATAATCTCTTTTCTTTTGATGATTAGTGACCATAAACCTATTCTTCTCACTAGGATAAATGATATTGATGCTTTGGTTTCATAAGAAAAACTTCCATTCCAAACACTTTTTAGAATCAAAGTTCATCTATCAATTGGATAAACACAGATTCACATAGTAATCTCCTTTCTTTTCATGATTGGGCACCATAAACTCATTCTTCTCATTGGGATAAATGATATTGATGCTTTGGTTTCATAAGAAAAACTTTTTTCCCATTATTTTTTAATATCAAATTTTGTCTGTTAATTAGGATAAACATGGGTTCACGTAATAATCTCTTTTCTTTTCATGATTGGGCCCTTAAACTCATTCACCTCATTAGGATAAATGATATTGACGCTTTGGTTTCATAAGAAAAACATCAATTCCAACCATTTTTTAGAGTCAATATTCGTGTGTCAATTAGAATAAACATGAATTCACAAAATAATCTCCTTTTTCTTCATGATTTGGCACCATAACCTCATTTTCCTCATTCAAATAAATGAATTGATGCTTTGGTTTCATAAGAAAAATATCACTTTCCAACTTTGTTTAGAATAAAATTTTGTTTTATCAATTGGGATAAATATGGATTCATGTAATAATCTCCTTTCTTTCCATTATTGGGCACCAAAACACATTCTGCTCATTAGGATAAATGACATTAAGGCTTTGCTTTCATAATAAAAACTTCACTTCCCACCATTTTTTAGAATAAAATTTCATCTGTCAATCGGGATAAACATAGATTCACATAATAATCTCTTTTCTTTTCATGATTGGGCACCACAAACTCATTCTTCTCATTGGGATAAATGATATTGATGTTTTAGTTTCATAAGAAAAACTTCACTTCGTACCATTTTTTGCAATCAGAGTTTGTTGGTCAACTGCGATAACTATGGATTCACACAATAATCACCTTTTTTTTCATGATTGGGCACCATGAACACATTCTTTTCATTCGTATAAACGATATTTATGCTTTGGATTCATAGTAAAAACTTATCTTCCTGTAATTTTTTAGAATCAAAGTTCGTCTGTCAATTCGAATAAATACGGATTCACAAAATAATCTCCTTCTCTTTTCATGATCGGGCACCATAAACTTATTCTCCTTTTTGGGATAAATGACATTGATGCTTTGGTTTCATAAGAAAAACTTCACTTCCCACCAGCTTTTAGTATCAAATATTGTCTATCAATTGGGATAACATTGATTTACGTAATAATCTCCTTTTTTTCATGATTGGGCACCATAAGCTCATTCTACTCTTTAGGATAAATGACATTGATGTGTTGGTTTCACAAAAGAAGCTTCCCTTTCCACCATTTTTAGAAGTAAAATTCGTCAGTCAATTGAGATAAACAGGGATTCATGTAATAATCTTCTTTCTTTTCATGTTTGTGCACCATAAAGTTATTATCCTCCTCGGGATAAACGATATTGATGCTTCAGTTTCATAAGAAAAACTTTACTTTCTACCATTTTTTAGAATCAAATTTTGTGTGTCAATTGGGATAAATACAAACTCATGTAATAATCTTATTTCTTTTCATGATTGGGTACCATAAACACATTCTCCTCATTGGACTAAATGATATTGATGCTTTGGTTTCATAAGAAAAACTTCTCTTCCCACCATTTTTTTAGAATCAAAGTTCGTAAGCCAATTAGGATTAACATGGGTTCATGTAATAATCTCATTCCTTTTCATGATTGGGACCATAAATTCAATCTCCTCATTGGGATAAATGACCTTGATGCTTTAGTTTCATAAGAAAATTTTCACTTTCCACCAATTTTTAGAATCAAATTTTGTGTGTCAATTGGGATAAACACTGATTCACATAATAATATCTTTTCTTTTTATGATGGGGCACCATAAACTTATTCTCTCATTGGAATAAGTGATATTATTTGGTTTTATAAGAAAAACTTCCCTTTCCACCATTTTTTAGAATCAAAGTTCATCTATCAGTCAGGATAAACACGAATTCGCATAATAATCTCCTTTCTTTTCATGATTAGGGATCATAAGCTCATTCTCCTTGTTGGGATAAATGATATTAACGCTTCAATTTTATAAGAAAAACTTCACTTTCTACCATTTTTTAAATAAAAATTCATTTGTTAATTGGGATAAACACAGATTCACATAATAATCTCCTTTCTTTTCATGATTGGGCACCATAAACACATTATTCTCGTTGTGACAAAAGATATTGATTTTTTGGTTTCATAAGAAAAACCTCACTTCCCATCATTTTTTACAATCAAATTTCATCTGTCAATTATGATAAACATGGATTTATGTGATAATCTACTTTCTTTTCGTGATTGGGCACCAGAAAGACATTCTACCTATTAGGATAAATGATATTGATGCTTTGGTTTCATAAGAAGAAAAACTTTTCTTCCTACTATTTTTCAAAATCATCTATCAATTAGGACAAACACAGATTTATATTATAATCTTCTTTCTTTTCATGTTTGGGCAGTATAAGATCATTCTACTCATTGGGATAAATGACATTGATGCTTTGGTTTCATAAAAAAAGATTCTCTTTTCACCATTTTTAGAATTAAAGTTCGTCTGTCAATTGGGACAAACATGGACTCGCATAATAATCTCCTTTTTTTGTCATCACTAGGCACCATAAACTCATTCTCCTCATTGGGATAAGTGATATTGACGGTTTGGTTTCATAAGAAAAACTTCTCTCCCAACCATTTTTTAGAATCAAAATTCATTTGTAAATTACGATAACTAGGGATTCACATAATAATCTATTTTCTTTTCATGGTTGGGTACCCTAAACTCATTTTACACATTCGGATAATTAAGTTGATGCTTTGGTTTCATAAGGAAACACTTCACTTCCCACCATATTTTAGAAAAACTTTATTTTCCACCATTTTTTAGAATCAAATTTCATTTGTCAATTAGGATAAATATGGATTCCTGCAATAATCCTCTATTTTTTTCATGATTAGGCACCATAAACACATTTCTCTCATTGGGATAAATGATATTGATGCTTTGGTTTCATGAGAAAAAACTTCCCTTCCCACCATTATTGAAATTCAAAGTTCATCTGTCAATTAGGACAGACATAGATTTACCTAATAATCTTTTTTCTTTTCCTGTTTGGGGACTAAAAGCTTGTTCTACTCTTTGGGCTAAACACCATTGACGCTTTGGTTTCATAAAAAAAGCTTCTCTTTCCACCATATTTAGAATTAAAGTTAATATGTCATTTGGGACAAACAAGGATTCGCATAATAATCTCCTTTCTTTTCATGATTGGGCACCATAAACACATTCACCTTATTAGGAAAAATGATATTGATGCTTTGGTTTCATAAAACTTTTCTTCCTACCATTTTTTAAAATCAAAGTTTGTCTGTCAATTAGGATAAGCACAGATTCACACAATAAGATCCTTTCTTTTTAAGATCGGGCACCATAAACTCATTCTCCTTACTAGGATAAATGAATTGATCCTTTGGTTTCATAACAAAAACTTTACTTCGCATCATTTTTTAGAATCAAAGTTCGTCTTTCAATTTGAATAAACATAGATTCACATAATAATCTTCTTTTTTTTCATGATTGGGCACTATAAACTCAGTTTCCTAATTGGGATAAATGATATTGAGGCTTTGGTTTCATAAGCAAAACTTTACTTTCCACCAATTTTTAGAATCAAATTTCATGTGTCAATTGGGGTAGACACGGATTAAAAATCTCCTTTGTCTTTATGGTCAGGCACCATAAACTCATTATCCTCATTAGGCTAAATGATATGGAGGCTTTGGTTTCAGAAAAACTTCCCTTCCCACCATTTTTAAGAATAAAAGTTCGTCTGTTAATTGTGATAAGCATAGATTCGCATAATAATCTCCTTTCTTTTCATGATAGGGTACCATGAACTCATTCTCCTCATTTGGATAAACGATATTGATGCTTTGGTTTCCTAATAAAAACTTCTCTTCCCACCATTTTTTAGAATCAAAATTCATTTGTCAATTGGAATAAATACGGATTCATACAATATTCTTCTTTTCTTTTCATCATCGAGTACTATAAACTCATTCTCCTCTTTGGGATAAATGACATTGATGCTTTGGTTTCATAAGGAAAACTTCACTTCCTACTAGTTTTTAGTATCAAATATTTTTTATCAATTGGGGTAAACACTGATTCACATACTAATCTCCTTTCTTTTCATGATTGGGCACCATAAGCTTGTTTTACCCGTTGGGATAAATGACATTGAGGTGTTGGTTTCACCATTTTTAAAATTAAATCTCATAGTCAATTGGGATAAACATGGATTCATGTAAAAATCTCCTTTCTTTTCATGTGTAGGCACCATAAAGTTATTCCCCTCATTGGGATAAATGATATTGTTGCTTTGGTTTAATAAGAAAAACTTCACTTTTTACCATTTTTTATAATCAAATTTCATGTGTCAATTGGGATAGATACGAATTAACGTAATAATCTCTTTTCTTTTTATGATTAGGCACCATAAACTCATTCTCCTTATCGGGCTAAATGATGTTAACGCTTTGGTTTCATCAGAAAAACTTTCGTTCCCACCATCAAAGTTCGTTAGTCAGTTATGATAAGCGCAGATTCATGTAATAATCTCATTTATTTTCATGATTGGGCACCATAAATTCAATCTCCTTATTGGGATAAATGACATTAATGCTTTGGTTTCATAAGAAAAACATCACTTCCCACCATTTTTTAAAATCTGTGTGTCAATTAGGATAAACATGAATTCACATAATAATTTCCCTTTTTTCATGATTAGGCACCATAAACTCATTCTCTTTATTGGGATAAATGATATTGAAGCTTTGGTTTCATAAGAAAAACTTCACTTTCTGCCATTCTTTTATAATCAAAATTTGTTTACCAATTAGGAAAAACACGGATTCACATAACAATCTCATTTCTTTTGATGATTGGGCACTACAAACATATTCTCCTCATTGCGATAAAGGATATTGATTCTTTGGTTTCATTAGAAAAACTTCACTTCCTACCATTTTTTACAATTAAATTCCATTTGTCAATTAGGATAAACATGGACTCACGTGATAATCTACTTTCTTTTTATGATTTGACACCAGAATGACATTCTACCTATTGGGATAAATGATATTGATGCTTTGATTTCATAAGAAAAACTTTTCTTCCTGCTAGTTTTCAAAATTAAAGTTCATCTGTCAATTAGGACAAACATAGATTTACATAATAATCTTCTTTCTTTTTATGTTGGGCATCATAAGCTCATTCTGCTCATTGGGATAAATAACATTGATGCATTGGTTTCGTAAAAAAAGATTCCTTCATCACCATTTTTAGAATTGAAGTTCGTCTATCAATTGGGACAAACATGGATTCGCATAATAATCTCTTTTCCTTCTGTGACTACGCACCATAAACTCATTCTCCTCATTGGGATAAAAGATATTGATGGTTTGGTTTCATAAGAAAAATTTCTTTTCCCACCAATTTTTAGAACCAAAATTCGTTTGTAAATTGGGATAAACACAGATTCACATAATAATCTCCTTTCTTTTCATGATTGTGCACCATAAACTCATTCTACGCATTCGGATAAATGAGTTGATGTTTTGGTTTCATAAGGAAAAACTTCACTTCTCACCATTTTTTAGAATCAAATTTCATTTGTCAATTAGGATAAATATGGATTCCCATAATAATCTTCTTTCTTTCCATGATTGGGCACCATAAACACATTTTTCTTATTGGGATAAGTGATATTAATGCTTTAGTTTCATGAGAAAAACTTTTCTTCCCACCATTTTTCAAATTGAAAGTTCGTTTGTCAATTAGGATAGACACAGATTTAGATAAGAATCTTCTTTCTTCACATGTTTGGGTACCATAAGCTAGTTCTACTCATTAGGATTGATGCTTTAGTTTCATAAAAAAAGCTTCTATTTCCACCGTTTTTAGAATTAAAGTCATATGTCAATTAGGATAAACAAGGATTCGCATAATAATCTCTTTTTTTTTCATGATTAGGCACCACAAATACATTCTCATCATTAGGAAAAATGATATCGATGCTTTGGTTTCATAGGAAAAACTTTTCTTCCCACCAGTTTTTAGAATCAAAGTTCGTCTATCAATTAGGATAAACATGGATACACACAATAATATCCTTTTTTTAAAGATTGGGCACCATAAACTTATTCCTCACTGAGATAAATGAATTGATGCTTTGGTTTCATAACAAAAACTTCACTTCCCACCATTTTTTTAGAATCAAAGTTCGTTCATCAATTTGAATAAACACAAATTCACATAATAATCTCTTTTTTTTTCATGATTAGGCACCATAAACTCATTCTCCTAATTGGGATAAATGAATTTGATGCTTTGGTTTTATAAGAAAAACTTTATTCCCACCATTTTTTAGAATCAAATTTATGTATCCATTGGGATAGAGACGGATTAATAATCTCCTTTCTCTCCATGATTGGGCACTATAAACTCATTCTCCTCATTGGGCTAAATGATATTGAGGCTTTGGTTTCATAAGAAAAACTTTTCTTCCCACCATTTTTAAGAATCAAAGTTCGTCTGTCGATTGGGATAAGCACAAATTCGCATAATAATCTCCTTTATTTCCTTGATAGGGCACCATGAACTCATTCCCCTTATTCAGATAAACGATATTGATGCTTTGGTTTTAGTACAAAAACTTCTCTTCGCACCACGTTTTAGAATCAAAGTTCATCTATCAATTGGAATAAATACGAATTCACACAATAATCTCCTTTTCTTTTCAAGATCGGGCACCATAAACTCATTCTCCTATTTGGGATAAATGACATTGATGCTTTGGTTTCATAAGAAAAACTTCACTTCCGACTAGTTTTTAGCATCAAATATTGTCTATTAGTTGGGATAAATACAGATTCACATAATAATCTCCTTTCTCTTCATGATTGGGTGAGATAAACTTATTCTCTCATTAGGATAAATGATATTGATTCTTTGGCTTTATAAGAAAAACTTCCCTTCCCACCAATTTTTAGAATCAAAGCTCATCTATCAGCCGGAATAAACTTGGATTCGGATAATAATCTGCCTTTTTTTCATAATTGGGCACCATTAACTTATTCTCCTTGTTGGGATAAATGGTATTGATGCCTTAGTTTCATAAGAAATACTTCACTTTCTACCATTTTTTACAATCAAAATTCATTTGTCAATTGGGAAAAACACAAATTCACATAGCAATATCCTTTTTTTTATGATTTGGCACCATAAACACATTCTCCTCATTGCGACAAAAGATATTGATTCTTTGGTTTCATAAGAAAAACTTCACTTCCCACTAATTTTTACAATCGAATTTCATCTGTCAATTAGGATAAACACGGATTCACGTGATAATCTACTTTCCTTTCATGACTGGGCACCAAAAAGACATTCTACCTATTGGGATAAATGATATTGATGCTTTGGTTTCATAAGAAAAACTTTTCTTCTTACTATTTTTCAAAATCAAAGTTCGTGTGTCAATTAGGACAAACATGGATTTACATAATAATCTTCTTTTTTTTCATATTTGGGGGCCATAAGCTCATTTTACTCATTAGGATAAACAACATTGATGCTTTGGCTTCATAAATAAAATATTCTTTTTTCACCATTTTTATAATTAAAGTTCATTTATCAATTAGGACAAATACGAATTCGCATAATAATCATCCTTTTTTTCATGATGAAGCACCATAAACTCATTCTTCTCATTGGGATAAATGATATTGATGCCTTAGCTTCATATGAAAAACTTCTCTTCCCACCATTTTTTAGAATCAAAATTCATCTATAAATTGGGATAAACACAAATTCACATAATAATCTCTTTTCTTTTCATGATCCGGTATGATAAACTCATTTTACGCATTCAGATAAATGAGTTGATGATTTGGTTTCATAAGGAAAAACTTCACTTCCCACCATTTTTAGAATCAAATTTCATTTGTGAATTGGGATAAACATGGATTCCAGTAATAATCTCTTTTTTTTCCATGATTGGCACCATAAACAAATTTTCCTTATTGGGATAAATGATATTGATGCTTTGGTTTCGCGAGAAAAACTTTTTTTTCACCATTTTCCAAATTCAAAGTTTGTCTGTCAATTAGGATAGACATAGATTTACAAAATAATCTTCTTTCTTTTTATGTTTGGGCACCATAAGCATGTTCTACTCTTTGGGATAAATGGTATTGATACTTTAGTTTCATTAAAAAAACTTTTCCTTCCACCTTTTTTAGAATTAAAGTTCATATGTCAATTGGGACAAACAAAGATTCACATAATAATCTCCTTTCTTTCATGATTGGGCATCTTAAACACATTTTTCTCATTAGGAAAAATGATATTGATGCTTTGGTTTCATCGGAAAAACTTTTCTTCGTAGCATTTTTAGAATGAAAGTTCATCTGTCAATTAGGATAAACATGGATTCACACAATAATATCTTTTCTTTTCAAGATTGGGCTCCATAACTTCATTCTCTTCACTCAGATAAATGAATTGAAGCTTTGGTTTTATACAAAAACTCCCATTTCCACCATTTTTTAGAATTAAATTTCATCTGTCAATTGGGATAAACATGGATTCACGCAATAATCTCCTTTATCTTCATGATTGGGCACTATATACACATTCACCTTCTTCGAATAAATGAATTAATGCTCTGGTTTCATAAGAAAAACTTCACTTCCCACCATTTTTTAGAATCAAATTTCATCTGTCAATTGGCATAAACACAGATTTATTCAATAATCTCTTTTTGTTTCACCATTGGGCACCATAAACACATTCTCCTTATTAGGATAAATAAAATTGAGGCTTTGGTTTCATAAGAAAAACTTCAGTTCCCACCATTTTCTAGAATAAGATTTCATCTGTCAATTAGAATAAACATAGATTCATGCAATTATCTCCTTTCTTTTCATTATAGGGAACCATAAACCCATATTCCTCATTTGCATAAATGACATTGATGCTTTGATTTCATAAAAAAAACCTCACTTCCTGCCGGTTTTTAGAATTAAATTTCGTTTGTCAATTGGGATAAATGCAGATTCACACAATAATCTTCTTTCTTTTCATAATTAGGCACCATAAACTCATTCTACTTATTCAGATAAATGAATTGATGCTTTGGTTTCATAAGAAGAACTTCAGTTCCCACCATTTTCTAGAATAAGATTTCATCTATCAATTAGAATAAACATAGATTCATGCAATTATCTCATTTCTTTTCATTATAGGGAACCATAAACCCATATTCCTCATTTGCATAAATGACATTGATGCTTTGGTTTCATAAAAAAAACCTCATTTCCCACTGTTTTTTAGAATTAAATTTCATTTGTCAATTGGGATAAATGCAGATTCACACAATAATCTTTTTTCTTTTCATAATTAGGCACCATAGACTCATTCTACTTATTCAGATAAATGAATTGATGCTTTGGTTTCATAAGAAGAACTTCACTTCCGATTATTTTTTAGAATCAAATTTCATTTGTCAATTGGGATAAACATGGATTCATGTAATAATCTCTTTTCTTTTCATGATTGGGCCCCATAAACACATTCTCCTCATTGGGATAAATGACATTGAGGCTTTGGTGTCATAAGAAGAAAATAACTTCCCACTATTTTTTAGAATAAAATTTTGTCTGTTAATTGTCATAAACATGAAGTCACAAAAAAATTCCTTTCTTTTTGTGATTTGGCACCATAAACACATTCTCCTCAGTGGGATAAAAGATATTGATGTTTCGGTTTCATAGGAAAAACTTCACTTCCTACCATTTTTTGTAAAAAGATATTGATGTTTTGGTTTCATAGGAAAAACTTCACTTCCTACCATTTTTTGCAATCAAAATTCATCTAGCAACTGGGATAACACAGATTCACACAATAGTTCCATTTTTTTCATGATTGGGCACCATAAACTCATTCTCCTTATTTCGATAAATGAATTGATGCTTTGGTTTCAGAAGAAAACTTCACTTCCCACCATTTTTTAAAATCAAATTTCATCTGTCAATTAGGATAAACCTAATTCATGCAATAATCTTCTTTCTTTTTCATGATTAGGTGCCAGAAATATATTCTCCTCAATTGAATAAACGATATTGATGCTTCAGTTTCATAAGAAAAACTTCTCTTCCCATTATGTTTTAAAATCAAATTTTGTCTATCAATTGGGATAAACACGGATTCACGTAATAATCTCCTTTCTTTTCATGATTGGGCACCATAAGCTTATTCTACTCTTTGGAATAAATGACATTGATGCATTGGATTCATAAAAAAATTTTCTCTTTCCACCATTCTTAGAATTAAAGTTCGTTAGTCAATTGGGATAAACTCAGATTCACGCAATAATCTTCTTTCGTTTCATGGTTGGGCACCATAAACTTATTCTCCTCATTCAAATAAATGAATTAATGCTTTGGTTTAATAAGAAAAACTTCACTTCCCACTATTTTTTTTGAATCAAATTTCATCTTTCAGTTAGAATAAACACAAATTCATGTAATAATCTCCTTTCTTTTCAAGATTGGGATAATAAACTCATTCTCCTTATTCAGATAAATGACATTGATGCTTTGGTTTCATAAGAAAAACTTCACTTCCTACCATTTTTTAGAATCAAAATTTGTGTGTCAATTGGGATAAACATGGATCCATGTGAAAATCTTCTTTTTTTTCATGATTGGGCACCATAAACACATTCTCCTCATTTCAAAAGATAAACTTCATTTCCCACCATTTTTTAGAATCAAATTTCATCTGTTAATTAGGATAAACACAAATTCACACAATAATCTCCTGTCTCTTTCTTGATTAGGTGCCAGAAACACATTCTCCTCAATTGGATAAATGGTATTGATGCTTTAGTTTCATAAGAAAAGCTTCACTTTCCACTAATTTTTAGAATCAAAGTTCATCTGTCAATTGGGATGGGTACGGATTCAAACAATAATCTCTTTTCTTTTCGTGATTGAGCACCATAAACTCATTCTCCTTATTTGGATAAATGAATTGATGCTTTGGTTTCATAAGAAAAACATCACTTCCTACCATCTTTTAGAATCAACTTTCATCTTCAATTGAGATAAACATAGATTCATGCAATAATCTCCTTTCTTTTTGTCATTGGGCACCATAAACACATTCTTCTCATTAGGATAAATGATATTGATGCTTTGGTTTCATAACAAAAACTTTGCTTCCTAAACATTTTTTAGACTCAAAGTTCATCTGTCAATTAGAAGAAACACATATTCGCATAATAATCTCCTTTTTTTTCATTATTAGGAACAATAAAATCATTCTTCTCATTGGGATAAATGACATTGATGCTTTGGTTTTATAAAAAAAGCTTCTCTTCCCACCATTTTTGGAGTTAAATTTCATCTATCAATTGGGACAAAAATGGATTTGCATAATAATCTCCTTTCATTTCATGATTGGGCACCATAAACTCATTCTGCTCATTTGAATAAATGAATTGATGCTTTGGTTTCATAAGAAAAACTTCACTTCCCACCATTTTTTAGAATCAAATTTCATTTGTCAATTAGGATAAACAAGTATTCATGCAATAATCTCTTTTTTTTTCTTGATTAGGTGCCCTAAACACTTCTCCTCATTGGGATAAATGATATTGATGCTTTGGTTTCATGAGAAAAATTTCTTTTCCTACCATTTTTCAACATCAAAGTTCGTTTGTCAATTTGGACAAACACAGAATTACATTTGGGCACCATAAGCTCATTCTACTTATTGGGATTAATGACTTTGATGCTTTGGTTTAAAAAAAAGCTTCTCTTTCCACCAATTTTAGAATTAAAGTTCATCTTTCAATTAGGACAAACATGGATTGCATAATAATCGCCTTTCTTTTCATGATTAGGCACCAGAAACACATTTTTCACATTGGTTTCGTAGGAAAAACTTCTCCTCCCACCATTTTTCAAAATCAAAGTTCATCTGTCAATTAGAACCAACACAAATTTAGATAATAATCTTTTTTCTTTTCATGTTTGGGCACCATAAGTTTATTCTACTCATTGCGATAAATGACATTGATGCTTTGGTCTCATAAAAAAAGCTTCTCTTTCAACCAATTTTAGAGTTGAAGTTCATCTGTCAATTGGGACAAATAAGGATTCGCATAATAATCTCCTTTCCTTTCATGATTGGGCACCATAAACATATTCTCTACATTAGGATAGATGATATTGATGCTTTGGTTTCATAGGAAAAACTTCTCTTTCCACCATTTTTAAGAATCAAAGTTCATCTATCAATTGGGATAAACACCATGGTTGGGCACCATAAACTCATTCTCCTCACTTGGATAAATGAATTGATGCTTTGGTTTCATAAGAAAAACTTCCCTTTCCACAATCTTTTAGAATCAAATTTCATTTGTCAATTAGGATAAGCACATATTCACATAATAATTTCCTTTCTTTTCTTGATTGGGTACCATAAACATATTCTCTTTATTAGGATAAATGATATTGATGCTTTGGTTTCATAAGAAAAACTTTTCTTCCCATTATTTTTCAAAAACAAAGTTCATCTGTCAATTAAGACAAACATAGATTTACATAATAATCTTCTTTCTTTTCATGTTTGGGCACCATAAGCTCGTTCTACTCATTAGGATAAATGACATTGATGCTTTGGTTGCATAAAAAAAACTTCTCTTTCTACCTTTTATAGAAATAAAGTTCATCTATCAATTGGGACAAATATAGATTCGCATAATAATTTCATTTCCTTTCATGATTGGGCACCATAAACTCATTCTCCTCATTAAGATATATGATATTGATACTTTGGTTTCATAAGAAAAACTTCTCCTTCCACCATTTTTTAGCATCAAAGTTCACTGATCAATTGGGATAAACCCGGATTCACCTAATAATCTCTTTTTTTTTTCATCATTAGGTACCATAAACTCTTTCTCCTCATTCAGATAAACGAATTGATGAATTTGTTTCATAAGAAAAACTTCACTAGCCATCATTTTTTAAAATCAAGTTTCCTCTGTCAATTGAGATAAACATGGATTCACATAATATCTCTTTTCTTTTCATGATTGGGCATAATGAACTCATTATCCTCATTGGAATAAATGATATTGATGCTTTGGTTTCATAGGAAAAACTTCACTTCCCACCATATTTTAGAATCAAATTTCATCTGTCAATTAGGATAAACATGGATTCACGTAATAATCTCTTTTCCTTTCATAATTAGGCACCATAAACTCATTCTTCTTATTGGGATAAATGATATTAATGCCTTGCTTTCATAGGAAAAGCTTTTCCTCCCCTCAATTTTTAGAATCAAAGTTCGTCTACCAATAGGGATCAACACAGATTCAAACAATAATCTCTTTTATTTTCATGATTGGGCACCATAAACTCATTCTTTTTATTCGAATAAGTGAATTGATACTTTTGATTCATAAGAAAAACTTCACTTCCCACCATTTTTTAGAATCAAATTTCATCTGTCAATTGGAATAAACACGGATTCATGTAATAATCTCTTTTCTTTTTGTGATTGGGCACCATAAACACATTCTCCTCATTTGGATAAATGATATTGTTGCTTTGGTTTTATAAGAAAAACTTCAATTCCCACTATTTTTCAGAATCAGATTTCATGTGTCAATTAGGATAAAAATGGATTCACGTAATAATCCCCTTTCTTTTTGTGATTAGGCACTACAAACTCATTGTCCTCATTTGGGTAAATGACATTGATGCTTTGGTTTCATAAGAAAAACTCATTTCCCACCATTTTTTAGAATCAAATTCCATCGTCAATTAGGATAAACATAGATTCATGCAATAATCTCATTTCTTTCCTTAATTGGGCCCCATAAACTCATTCTCCTTTTTACGATAAATGACATTAATGCTTTAGTTTCATAAGAAAAACTTCTCTTCTCACCATTTTTCAAAATCAAAGTTCATCTGTTAATTGGGATAAATAGCAAATTCATACAATAATCTATTTTCTGTTCGTGATTGGGCACCATAAACTTATTCTCCTCATTTCGAACAATGAATTGATGCTTTAGTTTCATAAGAAAAACTTCACTTCCCACCATTTTTTGAATCAAATTTCATCTCTCAATTAGGATAAACACAGATTCATGCAATAATCTACTTTCTTTTCTTGATTGGGCACTATAAACACATTCTCCTCATTAGGATAAATGATATTGATGCTTTAGTTCCATAAGAAAAACTTCTCTTCCCATAATTTTTCAAAATCAAAGTTCGTCTGTCAATTAGGACAAACATAGATTTACATAATAATATTCTTTCTTTTCATGTTTGGGCACCATAAGGTTATTCTACTCATTGGGATAAATGACATTAATGCTTTGGTTTTACAAAAAACGATTCTCTTTCCACCATTTTTAGAATTAAAGTTCATCTATCAATTGGGACAAATGTGAACTCGCATAATAATCTTCTTTCTTTTGATTATTGGACACCATAAACACATTCTCCTCATTGGGGTAAATGATATTGATGCTTTGGTTTCATACGAAAAACTTCTTTTCCCACCATTTTTTAGAATCAAAGTTCATTTGTCAATTGGGATAAACACGGATTCACATAATAATCTCCTTTTTTTATGATTGGGCACCATAAACTCATTCTCCCCATTCGGATAAATGAATTCATGCTTTGGTTTCATAAAAAAAAATCTCTTCCCACCATTTTTTAGAATCAAAGTTCATCTTTCAATTGGAATAAACATATATTCACATAATAATCTCCTTTTTTTTCACTATTAGGAACCATAAACTCTTTCTCCTTATTGGGATAAATGACATTATGCTTTGGTTTCATAAAAAATGCCATGCTTTCCACCATTTTTAGAATTAATACTTGTTTATCAATTGGGACAAATATGGATTCGCATAAGAATTTCTTGGGCACCATAAACTCATTCTCCTCATTGGGATAAATGATATTGATGCCTTAGTTTCATAAGAAAAACGTCTCTTCCCACCAATTTATAGAATCAAAGTTCATGATTAATTGGGATAAACTTGGATTTACACAATAATCTCTTTTCTTTTCATGATTGGGCACTATAAGCTCATTGTCCTTATTGGGGTAAATTATATTGATGCTTTGGTTTCAAAAGAAAAACTTCACTTCCTATAAATTTTTTGAATCAAATTTCATCTGTCAGTTGGGATAAGCACGGGTTCACACAATAATCTCTTTTTTTTCTTGATTGGGTGCTATAAACACATTCTCCTCATTGAGATAAATGTTATTAATGCTTTGGATTCATAAGAAAAACTTCATTTCCTACAATTTTTTAGAATCAAATTTTGTCTGTCAATTGAAATAAACATGGATTCGCCTAATAATCTCCTTTATTTTCACTTTCCACCATTTTTTAGAATCAAATTCGTCTGTAAATTGGGAATAACATAGATTCACACGATAATCTCCTTTTTTTTGTTGATTAGGCACCACAAACACATTCTCCACATTGGGATAAATGATATTGATGCTTTGGTTTCGCAAGAAAAACTTCACTTCCCACCATTCTTTAGAATCAAATTTCATCTGTCAATTGAAATAAACATGGATTCACGTAATAATCTTCTTTCTTTTCACTTTTCACCATTTTTCAGAATCAAATTTCATCTATCAATTGGGATTAACATAGATTCATGTAATAATCTCCTTTCTTTTCTTGATTGGGCACCATAAACTCATTCTTCTCATTGTGATAAATGAAATTGATGCTTTGGTTTCATAAAAAAAGCTCCTTATTCACTATATTTAGAATTAAAGTTCGACAGTCAATTGGGATAAACATAGATTCATGTAATAATCTCCTTTTCATGTTTGGGCACCATAAACACATTCTTCTCATTGGGATAAATGATATTGATGCTCAGGTTTCATAAGAAAAATTTATTTTCCCACTATTTTTTAGAATCAAAGTTCATCTATTGATTATGATAAACACGGATTCATAAAATAATCTCATTTCTATTCATGATTGGGCACCATAAACTCATTGCCCTTATTCGGATAAATGAATTGATGCTTTGGTTTAATGAGAAAAACTTCACTTTCTATCATTTTTTAAAATCAAATTTCATCTGTAAATTGGGATAAAGAATGATTCACACAAGAATCTCCTTTCTTTTCTTGATTGGGCACCATAAACATATTATTCTCATTTGGATAAATCATATTTATGCTTTGGTTTAATAAGAAAAACTTCTCTCCCTACCACGTTTTAGAATCAAAGTTCATTTGTCAATTGGGACAAACACATATTCACATAATAATCTCCTTTCTTTTCATGATTAGGCACTATAAACTTATTCTTCTTATTGGGATAAATGATATTTATGCTCAGGTTTCATAAGAAAAACTTTTCTTCCCACCATTTTTTAGAATCAAAGTTCGTCTGTTAATTGGGATAAACTTGGATTCATAATAATCTCTCTTTTGTTCATGATTAGGCACCATAAACTCATACTACTTATTTTGATAAATGAATTGATGCTTTGGTTTCATAAGAAAAAAGTCACTTCCCACCATTTTTTAAATCAAATTTCATTTGTCAATTGAGATAAACACGGCTTCACACAAAAATCTCTTTTTTCTCTTGATTGGGCACCATAAACACATTCTCCTCATTAAGATCAATGATATTGATGCTTTCATTTCAGAAGCAAAATTTTTCTTCCCACCATTTTTCAACATCAAAAATTGTCTGCCAATTAGGACAAACATAGATTTACATAATAATCTTCTTTCTTTTCATGTTTAGGCACCATAAGCTCGTTCCAGTCATTGGGATAAATGACATTGATGCTTTGGTTTCATAAAAAAAGCTTCTCTTTCCACCATTTTTAGAATTAAAGTTCATCTATCAATTAGGACAAACACAGATTCGCATAATAATCTCCCTTCTTTTCACGATTGGGCATCATAAATATATTCTCCTCATTAGGGTAAATGATTTTGATGCTTTAGTTTCATAGGAAAAGCTTTTCTTTCCACCATTTTTTAGAATTAAAGTTCATCTGCCAATTAGGATAAATATGGATTCATACAATAATCTCCTCTTTTTCCATGATTAGGCACCATAAACTCATTCTCCTCATTTGGATAAATGAATTGATGCTTTGCTTTAGTAAGAAAAACTTTACTTTTTACCATTTTTTAGAATGAAATTTCATCTATCAATTGGGATAAACACATTCTTCTTATTTGGATAAATGATATTTATGCTTTGGTTTCAGAAGAAAAACTTTTCTCTCGACCACATTTTAGAATCAAAGTTTGTTTGCCAGTTGGGATAAACAAAGATTCATAGAATAATCCCCTTTCTTTTCATGATTGGGCACCATAAACTCATTCTTCTTATTTGGATAAACGAATTCATGCTTTGCTTTCATAGGAAAAACTTCTCTTTCCATCATTTTTATAATTAAAGTTCGTCTGTTAATTGAGAGAAACACGGATTCGCAAAATAATTTCCTTTCTTTTCATGATTGGGCACCACAAACTCATTCTCCTTGTTGGGATAAATGATATTAATGTTTTGGTTTCATAAGAAAAACTTATTTTCCCACCATTGTTTAGAATCAAAGTTCGTTTGTCAATTAGGATAAACACAGATTCACATAATACTCTCGTTTTTTCGCATGATTAGGCACCATAAACTGATTCTACACATTTGGTAAATGAATTGATGCTTTGGTTTCATAAGAAAAACTTTATTTCCCATCATTTTCTAGAATCAAATTTCATCGATCAATTGGGATAAACATGGTTTCACGCAATAATATCCTTTTTTTTCATGATTGGGCACCATAAACACATTTTTCTTATTGGGATAAATGATATTGATGCTTTGGTTTTGATGAGAAAAATTTCTCTTCCCATCATTTTTCAAAATCAAGGTTTATTTGTCAATTTGGACAAATGTGGATTTATATAATAATCTTCTTTCTTTTCATGTCTGGGCACCTTAAGCTTGTTCTACTCATTGGGATAAATGACATTGATGCTTTGGTTTTAAAAAAAAAAAAAACCTTCTCTTTCCACCATTTTGAGCATTAAAGTTCGTTTGTCAATTAGGGCAAATATGGATTCGCATAATAATCTCCTTTCTTTTAATGATTGGACAACACAAGCACATTCTCCTTATTGGTATAAATGATATTGATGGTTTGGTTTCATAGGAAAAACTTCTTTTCCCACCATTTTTTAGAATCAAAGTTTGTTTGTCAATTGGGATAAACACGAATTCACACAATAATCTCATTTCTTTTCCTGATTAGGCACAATAATCTCCTCATTCAGATAAATGAATTGATGCTTCGGTTTCATAAGAAAAAATTCATATCCCACCAACTTTCAAAGCCAAATTTCATCAGTCAATTAGGATAAACATAAATTCTTGCAATAATCTCCTTGCTTTTTATGATTGCGCACCATAAAACAAATTCTCCTCTTCAGGATAAATGATATTGATGCTTTGGTTCCATAAGAAAAACTTCTCTTCCCACCATTTTTTGGAACCAAAGTTCATCTCCTAATTAGAATAAACACATATTCATATAATAATCTCCTTTTTTTTCACTATTAGGAACCGGAAACCCATTCTCTTCATTAGGAAAAATGACATTGATGCTTTTGTTTCATAAGAAAAAGCTTCACTTTCCACCATTTTTAGAATTAAAATTCATTTATCAATCGAGACAAATACGGATTTGCATAATAATCTTTTTTCTTTTCATGATTAAGCGTAGTAAACTCATTCTTTTCATTGGGATAAATGATATTGATGTTTCGGTTTCATAAGAAAAACTTCCCTTCTGACCATTTTTTCAAATCAAAGTTTGTTTGTCAATAAAGACAAACACAGATTCATCAATAATCTAATTTCTTTTCATGATTGGGCACCATAAACTCATTCTTCTCTCTGGGATAAATGGTAATGATGCTTTGTTTCCTAGGAAAAACTTCTCTTTCCATCATTTTTAGAATTAAAGCTCATCTGTTAATTGGGACAAACATAGATTCGCATAGTAATCTCTTTTCCTTTCGTGTTTGGGCACCATAAAAACTTTATCCTTATTGGGATAAATTATATTGATACTCTGGTTTCATAGGATAAACTCCTATTCCCACCATTTTTTAGAATAAAAGCTTGTCTGTCAATTGGGACAAGCACAGATTCACATAATAATCTTTTTTTTATTCATGATGGGGCACCATAAACTCATACTCTTTATTTGGATAAATGAATTGATACTTTGGTTTCATAAGAAAAACCTTCACTTTCCACTTTTTTTTAGAATCAAATTTCATCTATCAATTGGGATAAACATAGATTCATGCAATAATCTCCTTTTTTTTCTTGATTAGGCACCATAAACACATTTTCCTCATTGGGATAAATGATATTGATGCTTTAGTTTCATTAGAAAAACTTCACTTCCCACCGTTTTTTAGAATCAAAGTTTGTTTATCATTTGAGATAAACACAGATTCACGTAATAATCTCCTTTCCTTTTATGATTGGGCCCCATAAACTCATTCACCTTATTGGGATAAATGATATTTATGCTTTCTGTTAGCTATATTAGCTTTGAATTAATCATTAGTTTTGATATAACTAAAACTTAAGCTTAATTAGCTTATGTTT
>JAQSVH010040056.1:0-10043 GCA_029448705.1 Adansonia digitata | reverse complement strand
TGTGTTAATTTAAATTTTGATCTTTATTCAATTTCAATATTTGATATTTAATTATAATTTCCACATATCAAAATTTTCATAAAATAAATTTATTATTTTGTATAAGAAAATTAAGTTTTTTAATATTTTTGAAAATCAAAATATCTTTAGCAACCTTCCATAAAACTAAAAGAAGATGAAGGTTTTTATCATTCTCTTTTATACCTCGCTAGAGAGCTAGTGAAATACGAAAGGTTTTAAAAATCGAAATACCTTTTGTACCTACTGGAGAACCAGAGGAATACAAAAGGTATTTTTTTAATTTAAAAAATCTCGATTTTTATTTTTTTAAAGGATATCTCACTATTAAATTAATCAGTAGAACCTCTCTCATATAATGGAGAAATTCCATGTACTATTTTAATATTGGAGACTTTGCTTTGATTTTATACAAAATTCAATTTTATTTAAGTATTAATATAAAAATTCCTTAGGACTCAGTTTAGATGAAATGTACTTATCTTGACTCTAAAGATTTGAAATCTGACTAACATGTCCTCTAAAGTTCACCCTTGACGTAAAAGTATCCTAGTGACTTTAAAGGATTCTATTCTAAAATAAATTAATGAAATGTCCCTAAGAAGTACCTTCGACATATAAGTATCTTAGTACCTTAAATGATTCTAAGACTTTATAGATAAATGATCCTATTCTGACTGCATACCTTCAACGTAAAAGTATCCTAGTAATCACATAGGACTTGGTTTATATAACTTACTAAAATATTCTTAAGGTCTACCTTCGACATAAAAGTATTCTGGTGACCCTAAAGGACTCAATAACTTTATAAAAGATGAATCTATCCCTATTATGTACCTTTGACATAGAAGTGTTTGGTTATCATAAAAGACTTGGTTCTAAGGTAAATTACTAAAATGTTTCTAAAGTTTACCTTCGACAGATAAGTATCTCGGTAACCCTAAAGAACTTGATAACATTATAGGCAAACGAACATATTCTACTGTACACCTTCGATATAAAAGTATCTTAGTAATCACATTGGACTTGAATCTAATAAAAATTACTAAAATACCCTTACATAAAAGTATCTCGATAGCCTAAAGGACTCAAAAATGATATGTAATGACCATTTTACCCTCCATGAGTAACTTGAATATAAAAAATGACCTAAAATGAAATAATTGCTAGGCCCTTAAACTTTTGAAAATTGCATTTCATACCCCCACTGGAAAACGAGAGGAATACAAAAAATTTTAATAATTTTTACACCCTTCTAAAGGACCAGATGAATGCTAGAAATATTATTAAAATGTCAAAAATATTTCATTAGCTCTAAAATACAAAGTTTTCTAAATGATCCTTAAACTTTGCAAACATTGCAATTTAGTCCTTTCACAAAATAAACACATAATTAAACACCAAATTCATCATAAAAAATAATGTAAATTATATAAAAAATCATAATAAGCATTTAGCCAACCACTTATGGGCTTAGAGCATTTTTTTTAACTTTTGCAAATTAGTCTTTAAAAATTTTAAAATTACAAAATAACACAAAAATGATGGAAAATGCATAAAACATATTCATACATATTAGAATAAACATGAAAACATCTTCACCAGTATCCATCAGCAACCGCCTAAGCAAAGTGGCCTTGAAACAAATTTTTTTTGCAATTTAGTCCTTGGAGTTTCCATATTTACCAAATAAGATAAAAATAAAAAAAATCACAAACAAGCCCATAAATGATTGGGCTAGCATGATATTTCATCAAAAAAGTGATTTTCCATCACAATTTTCATGAATATTAATATACGTACATGTTATAATTTTTGCCAAACATAAATAAGCATAAAAAACATAATAAGTAATTAATAAATCAATATAAATCAACATGAAAATATTAAGAAAAATAGCATAAACATATCTAGCTGAAAATAACGATATATCTAACAACAAACATAAATAATCTCAATGAAAATCAAACTATTTCTAGCAAAAATCAAATTTAATAACAAAATCAAGAAACTTTGATCATAGCCATCATACTTCGCCTTTCAACATGGATTAAAATCCATGAGCACAAGTATGATTTTGGCTCACTACAAGGAAGAAAAATGACTAAAGGTAACAAAAACTAAAGATTTTATATAAGAATTTACCTTAAAAAGCTTAAAAACCTAAGAAAATTATTTTTTGATTTTGCACATAGCATCATGCATGACACCTCAAACTTTAGAAATGTGACAAAAAAAGAATTTAATTCGAATAAAAACCAATTATAGGAACTAAATCGTAACAAATAAAAGTTACATATTCAAAGAATAAAATTTTGCACAACACATTTAATTCATAATTTAATCAAAATAAGCTTCTTAGGCTTGTTAAAAAACAAAAATGAACTCCTTGAGCTTTTCGAAAAGTTAATGAGCTTCTCGGGCCAATTTGAAAATTTACAAGTTTTAAGGCTCATAAATGGAAAAAATAAATTTTGGCGCATTAAAAATAAAATTAATAAAATTTTCCTATAAAAATTCAAAAAGGAAATTTTGAAAAATTTTATTCGTAAAAAATGGCTATTAAAAATTTTAAACTCATGGAATTTTACGAGCAAAAACCCTTTCGGAAGAAAATTATCAATTAGAAAAAAATGAAAAACTTATAAAATAAATTAAAATTTTAAAAACTGAATACAAATTTAATGATAATGCTTGAAAAATTTTAAAAATTATAAACTCAAAAAAATCCCTTGAAAAAAATTTACGGGGAGACAACTTTGTATCTTAGAAATAGAAAATTTTCAAAAATGTGTTCAAATTTTTTAAAAATGATTTTTATCCAACACATTAATCAAAATATTAATTTATAATAATAGTAAATATGAAAACTTGTAATTCAAAATAATTTTTACCGAAAAAATTTCACGAGTATTATACTCAAGGTATTGTGAAAAATTCAAATTTAATTTCCAAAATTGAAAACTTGGTATCTTATAGTAAAAAATACCAATATGAATTTTTCCTTGAATATTTTTAATTTTTTGGAGTGCGTATCATCATAAGTACTACATGGGTATCAATAAAAATATACAACAGTTAATTTCCCAAATTTTACAAAAAATTCTAAAAAAATTCCTAAAAATGAAAATTTTGACCATGATATCATTTGTAGAAACAAATTTCTAAATTTCAAAAGAATAAGTATAAAAACAAATTCTTTACATATTTACTTTGATATTTCTCTAGGACCCTTGAAATGACAATAATTTTGTCAGGTGCACCCGTGACCATTTTGATATGATTAAAAAGGGCTTGAAAACATTTAATACACCTCGATATGCCAACCCTCATTAGGCGGTCGCTACGTTCTTGATCTCGGATTGTTAGGGAAAGGGCCTGAACAAAATTAGTTGTCAAAATTAGCTTCAGATTTTGAATCAACATTTTGCTTTTTCCTCTGTTTTCTTCGGTGAATGGTTTAATTGCCTCATGCTATAGTTCAAAAGAAGAAACCTTTTCATAGAACTACACATAACTTAGTGATGTACCTTGTCATTTGGTTCAATGGTAGATGCATCATCCTTGCTCAAAGAGTCGGGCTAGAGTCCTTTCCCATGAAGTAAGGACACAAATATGAGTACGAAACTATATGAACATGGAGATACAACAATTTTTAAAAAAAAATTAAGACAAAATAAGACAAAAATATGGCAATTAAAATATATTAAATACGTTTTAATCAATTCAATTTCATATATAAATGAATTCTATTTTTACTTTTTCTATGAAAATTCTCCTCTAATAAAATATTTTAAGCAATCAAATTAATTTTTTAAGATTTAAATTTGATTTTAAATAATTTTGTTTCATAAAAAATAATTAAATATTTTAAAACTATTTTAGAATTCAATTTCATATAATTATTAATTTGTTAAAAATATTATATTTTTGCTCTTGGGCTAGCAGCTATAGCATGGGTTTGTTTCTAGTTTTATAAGTTTATTATAAGTTCTTGCTTAAGCCCAACCCTAAATTATAAGTTCTGCTCAAACCTTAATGTTCTCTTTCTTTCTTTCTTTCCCAACCAACTCTTTCTTTTTCTTTTTTTCCTTTTTTTTTTTTGTTTTGCAGTCGCTGCATCATCTTTTGTCATTGTCTCCTTTCTTTTTGGCAGCCATGAATCTTCTAAACATCTTTCATTTTCTCGTCTTCGGAATGTGTCCCATTTGACTTTTGTTTTCCTTTTGTGTCCCAACATGTTCAATACGTATTTTGGCGTGTAGCGGCATGTCTTTGCCAGATACCAGAATGATGCCAATACAAAGGGTTCTGACGTGTCGGTGCTTCGTAGATCTTCTTCTCCCAAAATTATACATCAAATAAAAAAAATTAACTTCAACATTCAACTGATGCTTTTGTTTTTTTATAAAAAATAATAGAAAATAAAAGGCAAATAGCAAAGCCTTATGTGTGTTAAGAAATGAGCAACCAACATGTATTATAAAACACATTGCTTTGTCTATATGAAATAAATGTTGTCAAGGGCACAAGAGGCACTTTAGGCGATGGGACCTTTATATTGTCTGAGGTGCAAGGCTCAAAAAAAGCAAGGCATGTATTTAAATATATATAATATATCAAAAAGTTGTATTATATGTAATAACTAATAAACTCAATTCTAATATAGTTCATTTAATAAAAAGGTTGTTTTAAGTCTAATTAATTCAATATTCTAAAGATTAAACATGACTAAAATTCATCATCATCAGATAGTAGCTCCAAGTTTCCTTCATTTTCATTTGATCCTGAATCATTATCATCTACTTCCTGCTCTTTCTCATTTGTATCTTGGTCTTCAAAAGTTGGTTGGGAAGTCGAAGACTTTGGTCCAGATCTCACTTGCCTTCTCGTATACTTTCTTGCTTCTACAAGCCTTGTAGCACTTGCGACTATACCAATGTCAATTCATCGTTATCAAATACGAAATCATCTTCTACATCATTAGAAGAGTGCTCTCTTATTTTTCCAGTTAACCACTCATAACTTTCATTAATGTCTCTCAATGTAATAGGATTAATAACATCATATCTACTGTAGCGGTCCTTAAGCTTGCGGTTGTATTTCACATAAATTAAATCATTCAGTCATTGTTGCTTTAGTTTATTCCTCTTTTTTGTGTGTATCTATAGCACAATTTTAAATCATATACACATTCTAAGTTTTAAATGAATCAAGTCAGAATTAAGAACAAGTTGAAATTACATATTGAAATACACTATAATTGCGCTCATAATCAAAAGCACTGCAAGTCAAGCTCAAAATTTTGATTGCTAGTTGTTGTAAGTTTGGAGTTGAGCTCCCATACAAATTCCACCATTTAGTCGTGAATCATTAAAAGAAAGATAAAACTAGTGAACTAATTATAATCGTTAAGCATTCCATGATATGTTTTTAACGTGTCCAATTAAAAGAAAGGTTAGTTTGGTTATTTAGAGCTTTTGTTTTCCTTGATCTAAAGCTAATGGAATGCCAAAGAATCCTTCCTCCTTTTTATATGTGTATAATTCACTCATAATTTTATCTTAAACTTCTTGAGTTGGACGTAATTTTGTAATGCAAATATATAATCCCGATGTAATTTCTGCATCAAACGTAATTCTTGCAGTATCATATGAAAAAATTTTGGATCCAGGTAGTGCTAATGGATGATGTAGTTGACATTCCCTTCTAACATCAATGATTTTAAAGACTTCTTCTCCTCATTCTTATCAAATGCTTCCATGATTGTTTCTTTAGCTCTATCCATAGCTTCATCTATATATATATATATATATATCCCATGGCTTGTTTCTTCTTATTGTCAACAAGTCAAAGAACTCAAGCAAGAGGATCCGTAGATCAAACCATTCCAAAATGAGGGGATTAGAATAGTTTCAGAGACTCGTTTAGCCTTTTGATTCTTTGTCCATTTACCTGACACCCATTCTTGAGAAGTAGACATGGTTATTAAGTTCACTTTTTTTCTTGCAAATATATTTTAATGTGAGATAAGACGTACAAAAATGAGTTTTACTGGGCCTCGGGTTCCATAAACTCTCATCATGTGAAACACAACATTGCGATTGTAAATAAAACCAGTGACAATATTCTAAATTCCTATTAAAACGTCTTCTAAAATAAGATCAACGCACTGTGCTGGACATGGTTTCCAATTAGATGTGGTCTTTTTGCTTGTAACAATTTGCTTAGTTCAAAGAAAAGCAACATATTAAAATAAAACTTGAAAAATGTATAATATAACACAAAATCTAAATGAATTGACTATTTGTAAATTAGAACATTCCATTAAAATCTTATCATGCATAAATCAATTTTGACAATGCTTTTAATCAAAATATAAAGTCTTAAATCAAAATTTCAAAAATGAAAGTTAGGAGAAAATCACCAGCGATGACAAAATTACTTGTGTTGTCTATGAGTACTTGAACAACATTGGCCTCTCTTCCATGCTCTCCAAAAGAGTCTAGCAATTCAAACATTTTCTTTCCGGATTTTACATAGGATAAAGCATTAACGGACTTAATAAACATGGTTTCAATAGGACGTTTGACAAAAAAAAAAAAAATTCAGTCTATCCATCTAACATAAGAGAACACCCATACTTCACCCAAGCCTCTCTATGATTTTGGAACAGATCATTTGTATATTCCATCTCCTTTTTAAGTAGCTCTTAGCTCATATTACCTTGAAGGTTTCAAGTTACGATCGTATTATCCAGTAGCTTCAATTGTCCAATTAAAATAATCTAATTTAGCAAAATTGAATGGCATCCCAGCTTGGTAGAAAAAATGAGCAATGTAATAAAATGTTTTTTCCTTTTGCCTCTTATCACATATATCTTTGATACTTGTTTGCTTTACTTTTCCTTGTTTTTTGGGCTAAATTGCTTTCTCTGGCTTTTGATAAACAAAAGAATCCATTGGATCTTTTTGTCTTACATTTTTAGAATTGTCGGACTTGTTGTAGCTTTGGATTTGTCTTTTTTCTTTCTTGTTTCTTTCATCTTCCTCATCATCAATTTCCATGACGTTATCATCAAAATCCGATAATTTGCCATGATTTTTCTTTTATTTTCTTTCTCACTCACGTAAGCCAAAAGCTCTTCTTAAACATTTTCTGCGTTTTTTTTAACATGACTTGGCATTTTTGTGATTACCAACTTGATGTTGCTCGGCTCGATGTATTGCATCTATTGTAGTCTTCCCACAACGCATACAGCTGACCGAATTTATACCTTTGAGGTCCTTTAAAAAGTTATACTTCTATCCCGAATCCTTCTTATTACTTCCACTTAAAATCAGAATATCTCTTGTCATTTGTAATTTCCTATAACAAATTAAAAGAAATTAGTTTAATAATAAAGAATTAAAATTTACCACAAGTCTAATGCTTAAAAAACTGAAATGAAATAAAATAAAAATAAAAAGCTATAGAATGATGCCATACGGATATGAAAAGAGCATTATTCAAGCAAGATAAAATATAATATAAAGAGAAAACAAGATGAAAATTTATACATTATAGTGGGACCTATGTCATCTTTTATATATAAACAAGAACGAAGACAAAATTCATTATTAAAACATCTACTGCATATATATTTTATATATTATGTATATTGTAATATGATTGCAGTAAAACGGCCCAAGCGACCAGACTTGACTTAAATTTGAACGATCCCACTATATCAAGACCATTACTTTACATTCAGCTAAACTAAAAGGGCCACTCCTAGTAAAAGTGTTAGAATTATTCCAAGTATCTACTGGAACAACTGCGCATGTTTTCAACTTCTTAACCCTGACACAAATATTAAAAACGACATGAAGATTGATATATGATAATCATAATCGTATATATTGTTGAAACATTTTCAAAATAATGAAAGGTCATATCTTCAAATAATGTCTCTTAATTATTTAATTAAGAGTGATGTCTCTTTGTTATTTACCAAGTGGTGTGACTATCCAAATAGACATGTATTTGGAAAAGTTATGTCCACATGAAGAGGTATTTCTTTGCTTATAAATATAATCCCTCTCATTTGGAAGATATAGATAGAAAAATAGATAGAAAACTACAAATACAATTTTGGTAGTTTTGTCAAACACTACTTAGTGCATAGTAAATTGATGTCGTTAATGCAAAATACCATCAATCATAGGGCTTCATTGTATCCTCGAGGTTTATACGCCGGTAACCCTTTTGCATACCTAATTAATGGTGGGGTGAATAAAACCTTAAAGAAAGCGACATTGCTACACGCCTTGAAGCCTTGGTCAATTTCTCGTGTTTTTCGGTTCCCTACATACTAACAATTTTAAGGTTTTATTTGTGTAATTTTACGAGAAATTTGATTGAAGGTGAAGGAGGATACAATGCAAGGTGTAAGACCCAACATTTAATAAATCATTGCCTAACATATGCATGTTAAGATACAAATGTTTGGGATGACATGGCAATAGTAAAAACAATACATGTAAAAGGCATGTTATGGAGCATCAGGTATGTATTTTTCTTTTTATATATTTAATTAAATTTGTAATGCAAATAAATTGAAGTGATAAAAGAGATAATCAATGACGGCTCAAGTTTTCATAATGCTCCACATCCAGATATGTTTTGTGAACTGTTATTTAAATTAATTATCTATGTGTAAAATTCTTGATTTTTGGATAGTTATTAAGTTATATTAAAGTCTATATAGCTTATAATGAGACATCTGTGAGGGTAATATGAAAAAGTTGCTATAAACTTTACTTATAAAATATATATTTATTGGCAAATATATATATATATATATAAACTAAATGAAAGCTTATTATATAGATGAATATATAAGGTGGATCGTTTTGGTTGGCTTAAAACAACCATAAACCTAAATGGGTTTTATATTTAGTTACATATTTTGATAGTCCACATTAAAATGGTTAAACAAAATTATAAGTATTTAACCTATTTTATTATTTGTCACATGAATTTATGTTGGTTTTATGAAAAAAAAGTTGGACTATTTTACAAAATTATCAATATAGAAGTGGTTTTGACTAGAAATGATATAAGTTAAAAATTATTTGTATGATAATTTTTTTATTCAAAGTAGAATAGTGGGAAAGTAAAAGCTTTTATAATATAGTCACTATTCTAATATGAAAATAAAATCTTCCATTGAAAATGTGTAACATAGTAGTCATTTTGGCCACAAGGATTTGGTGATCCAAGTGTGACTATATAATTTTATTTGATCTCATTTGGTATTTAGTGTATGCTATGGTGTATATGAATATGATTAAAGTGGATATAGTTTGAACAAGGCTATAAATATATAGTTAGTTTATAAATATGATAAAATGCATTTATATCCACCATATATAGCATTGGTCAATGATCTCCAAAGGAGTTATTATGGAATCATGATATAAGATTTGTAAAATATGGATGAGCATGGTATAAAACTAATGGAAGGGTGGCTTTTGTTATCCCTTGATTAATGCTTTCCATATTGATAGTTATCATAAGTGGCCATGCTTAAGGGATATATGAAAATATTTATCAAAATTGAGCTATTTGAAAAATCATGACTCAAAGATAAAAATATTAAAATACCAAAAAAGAAAACTATTATCCCATTTGGGTGGAGGATAAGGCTTTGGTCATTAACAACAAAATGACTAATAATGTCTTTGATGAAAGGTGTATTTATGTAATAGTCACTTGATAAGCCTGGTAATGGTTTGGCAATATTGACTATCATTCCAAAACGAGATATGAAACACCCTTGAGTGTATCTGGTTTGTTGATAAAAAGTCATGTATTTTGAGTATATATACACAACAAGTTTAAATTCATTTATTGACTATGCCAACAAGCTATGGAAAAATAGCAACAATATTGTCTTATTTAACCAAGAGATTTGAGGCCTCATTATAAGAAATTACTTGGTTGAAAAGGACAATGTGATGTATGGTTTACACATTTGATGA
>JAQSVH010039994.1:0-10048 GCA_029448705.1 Adansonia digitata | reverse complement strand
ACAGTGATTTTAAATTAATATATTTTATTTAAATTTAATTATAATGTATATAATATTAATAAAAACTATTCTTTAATATGATAAAATAGTAATTTTGGCTTAAATAGACTGGACAAGTTAAATAAAGGCCTGGGATTAAGATTTTAAAAAAATTTGGACTGCGACCCAACCCAACTCATGAGCAAGTTTAATCATATATAAAATATAAATTATATTTTTAATATTTAATTAAATTATTTTATAGTAAAATTTATTATTAAAGTTTTTGATTTATAAAAAATTATTTAATTACAATTTCTTCATATTTATTTTTAGTATTAAATTCGGGTTCGAGTTTAGGTCAAACTTGGGTTTGGGTTTTTTCAGGTTAGGGTCATTTCGGGTTCAGGTCATTTTGGGTTCGGGTTCTTTCGGGCTCGAGTCATTCGGGTTCGGCTATTTCGAGTTTGGGCCATTCGAGTTCAGGTTTTTTTGGGTTCGGGCCATTGACTTTTTGGTCAAATTGAGTTCGGTTCAGGCTCGGGCTCTAATTTTTTCGGATAAGTTTTCAGGTTCGGGTTCATTTTGCCACCTCTAATTTTAACCTTCGATCCATTTTTTTCAAGTTTACAAATAAGTCCTTAAACTTTATAAAATTGCAAAAAGGCCTTTAAAGTCTAGAAAATGTGTAACACATATTAAAACATGTTAAAAATGCATAAAAAGTCCATAAAGACCCATGAAGCATTATGCCAAACTTACCTGGCCTATAAATAATTTTTCATTTTTATAATTCTATCCCTACATGACATAAAACATAAAATCAAACATCAAACACATCTAAGTCAACATAAAAATTATACAAAAAATTATAAGGAAAATTCAACCAAGTGCTTTTGGCCTTCAAGCAATTTTTTAATAGTTACAAACAAGTCCCTAATTTTTTTAAAATTATAAAAAAGCCCAAAATGGTTAGAAATGCATGAAACACATTTGAACATATAAAAACACATTAAAAACACCTTTAAAGGTCACAACATGGATTTGCCAAGCTTAGATGGTTATGAAAAAACATTTTGCAATTTAGTCCCTATACTTTCTACAATTACAAAAATAACCTAAAAAATCACAAAATCATCAAGGTAAGATTTAGTTAGGCTTGGAATTGGCCTTTCAAGGTCTTTTAAATGTTGCAAAAATTATCTTTAAGCCCTTACAAGTTATAAATGTTACAAAATAATCCAAAACATTATAAAGTCAAGCATGAAAAATTAATCCAAGGATCATAGGGAGTTCGGCTAACATGTAATTCATCAAGAAATAATTTTTTTCATCACATATTTTTATGAATATCAAGATATATACGTGTCATAATTTTTACCAAACATAAATATGCATAAAAATATGATAACAAATGAATAAATCAACATAAATCACCTTGAAAATATTAAGAAAATAAAACAAAAATATATACATAAAAATAACATTATTTCTATCAACAAACACAAATAATCATGATAAAAATCAACATATTACTAATAGAAATTAAATAAAACTTCAAAATCAAGAAAGTTTGTTCGTTGCCATCATACTTGGCCTTTCAACATGGATTAAAATCCATGAGCACAAGGATGATTTTGGCTCATTAAGAGAAAGAATTAAGAACAAAATGAACAAAAATTAAGAATTTTCTAGTAAATTGCCTTAAAAAGCTTAGAAAATTTAAGAAATTTATATACTTTTGGTGATTTTTTCTATGAAATTCTAAAACCCTCTCAAATGAGCTAATCTTCTCCTATTTATAGGAGAAGGAATTCAGCTAAGGGGTTAAAAAAACCCACTTAGCCAAAAACTTCTAGCATTCTCTATATTTTTAATTTTATTTTTTTGTTAATTTATTTTTTAGATTCTTCTAGGCTTTATTATGCTTTAAATAATTAATTTTGTCTTTGTGTATTTTAGTAAAAAAAGGTAATACATGAGTCATGTAAGCTAGCGTTTAGGTTTGATGATGATTAGGATAATATTATTTTAATGTAGCTAAAATGTGACTAAATTGGTTGAGGAAAAATTAAATTCTAACCAAACTGGTTCATGGAACTAAATCGCTAACTTCCACAATTAAAATAAATATAAAAAAATTTTAAGAATGGAAAAAATGAAAAAATAGGTTAATATTCATAAATTTTATGAGAAGAATAAATTGAAAGGACTAAATTGTAAGAAATTAAAAAGTTATGAATTAATAAATTTATTTATGAATTTAAACAAATTAAAATCCCAATTCAGTATCCAAATGAAATTTGGCACCCAAAAAGAATTAAAAAAATCTTGGAGGGAAATAAATATTATTGGGTTGCATTATAAAATTATAAGGGCCTAATTAAGTCTTATCGAAAAATTAATGGAATAATCACAAAGAAGCTTATTGGGCTTGTAGAAAATGCAATGAGCTTGTAAAAAATAAAAAATGGGCTTGGTAAGATTATTGGGCTTGTTGAGAAATTATTGGGTTTGTTTGGCCTATTCGTAAAATTTAAAAGTTTTAGGCCTATTACGTGAATTTGGCCCAAAATAAAAATAATTTTTTTTTACGAAAATTCCAAGGGTTGAACTCTAAGGGAAAATTTTGAGAAATTTTACATGTAAGAAAAAGACAATTAAAAATTCAAAACTCGTAAAACTTTACGAGAAAATCTTTATAAAAGAAAATTAATTTTAAAAAAAATTCAAAACACATAAAATAAATTAAAATTAAAAAAACTAATTTAATATAAATTTAATGAAAATATTTGAAGAATTTTAAAAATTTTAAACTCAAAAAAATTCTATCAAAAAATTTACGAAGCAGAAAACTCAGTACTTTGAACATGACAAAATTTTGAAAATATGCTTAAATTTTATAAAATGAATTTTATACAACACTTTAGTCAAAATATTAATTTATAAAAATAATAAAGATAAAAATTTAAAATCCAAAAGAAATTTTATCAAAAAAATTTCACAAGTATAACACTCATAGTACTGCAAAAAATTCAAATTTAATGAACAAATTTAACAATTTGACATCTCATGGTTTAAAATGCCAATACAAAATTTTTTCTAAATAATTTTTATTTTTCAAAGTGCACATCGACATAAATACTATATAGATATTGATAAAAATATATGACGGTTGACTTATAAATTTTTACATAAAAATCTTGAAATATTTCTAAAGATGGGAAATTTTTTTGTGGCATCATCTACAAAATTGAAGTCCAAAATTTGATAAGAAACTATTTAATTTCTCTTGAATATTCATTTTTTATGTAAGATTTGTTTTTTTACTCTCAAAATGACACTTTTTTCGTCATGTGCACATGTGGCCATTTAGACATGACTAAAAAGTTCTTAGAAAAACCTAACTTGCCTAGAAAAGGTTGATCTCTATAGAGCCAATTGCTAAGTTCTCAATCTCGGATATTTAAGACTATCTAAAATAGAAGCCTAAACAAAATTAGGTGTCTCCAGCATCTAGGGTTTTGCTTACATTCTTGATCAACTAAAAAGCCTTAATAATGTATTTAAATACATTTTGGGTTAGGTTAGGCTTGACTAATGGGTCAACTGAGCCCATTACTTGCATGCCCAAAAGGTGGCCTCACTTTATGGAGCCCAATTAAAACTATATTAACTGTGTTGTCCAAGATTAGGCCTTAATAGTAACTTATTAATATTTTAGCCCAATATCAAACCAAAGATAGCTATACCATGTGCCTAGTCCATTGGCGAGCCTAACTTGGAGTAGCTCATAACTAAACTCTCTTTACTTGATAATTAAGGCTTTTGGCGTAACCCTTAAGTTTACATATTAAATAGTTTAATTCATAATTAGATTTTCTACCTTAAGTAAAATAATTTTGGTGTCATGTAAATAATTGATAATTATTTAATTTTCCAAATAAAATTTTGGAGCCCAATTAAAACTATTAAGATTAGGCCTTAATAGTAACTTATTAATATTTTAGCCCAATAGCAAACCAAAGATAGCTATACCATGTGCCTAGTCCATTGGCAAGCCTAACTTAGAGTAGTTCATAACTAAACTCTTTTTACGTGATAATTAAGGCTTTTGAACTAACCCCTAAATTTACATATTAAAAGGTTTAATTCATAATTAGATTTTCTATCTTAAGTAAAATAATTTTGACATCATGTAAATAATATTAAATAATTATCAAATAATTATTTAATTTTCCAAATAAAATTATTTGGCCTTATGTAATATTATCCCTGAAACCATGTCTACAAATAGTTATTATCTTGATAAGACATTCTTATCTTTATTGCCATATTAAGACATCTCTAATTAGATTTCGTAAATATAATTTATGTCTTAAATTATTCTTAATTGAACTTGTTCAATTAAGTCCTCTTCGTTATGCTTTTTATTTAATTAAATTATATTTAATTAAATCTCAGTTTTAATCCAATAAATCAACTTATTGTGTGTGACCCATTAAGCTTTCATCATAATGACAATAAACATAATTACCTAATTAAGTATATTTATATTTATAGACCAAGATTGGCCTCTAGCAAGGTATCATGACCACTCGGTATGTTGACCGAGCTAATATGACTTCTTAAGAAACCATTCAGTAACAAATCTCACAGTGTATTTGATCCTTGCACCAGATATCCTAGAAAGACCATGAACATGGTGCAGTGTCTACTTATGTATTAATTCATATTAGTTCTTGTAGCTTATGGTTAACCTTATGGATTTAGAGATACAATTTCTCCTAAATTCATCATACACTTGCCAATGAATTTATCAAGTTAAACAACGCCAAGAATAAATGAAATATGTCTATGATGTTACTTAGAGTGGTAAATCCTCTCTAGATCACTCATCCACCTTTATATGGTTCATGCTATTCCGAAAACCACCATACCATAAGCATCTATCTATTTTGGACTTATTTGTGATGGAATCCATGTATGACACGTCTGAGGACGAATATATATAATTGGCATATGAAAGCATATTCCATAGACATTTGAGTGACTTATACCAAATGGAGTTCTCATCAAGGCCATTTTTAAGGAACTTGTTTCCATAAAACAAGCACACATATGCTATCCCTAAGTATCTTTATACTTCATCTTCTATGAGATTAAAGAGCTACATGCATCAAATACATAAAGGCTTAGCATATGCTAGTCTTTGTGCATTGTCAATGCCCTGTCTTGACAATATGATGACTAGAAACACTTTTAGAAACACGGCTTTGATGCATAAGGATTTCATCATCATAACTCATTACTAACTTTGCAAGGCGATTGTGTTTTATAGGCTTCATCCAATTAGTGTTTGCATGAGTGTCAATCATGCTACTACAATGAAGGAAACCTTAAATTGATTGGTTTGCACTATTAACTATTATATTCTTTATCCAATCTGATTCGCTCTAAGGCATATACTAAGATACCATAGCCTGTCCAAAGCTATGCATGCAATAGTAAAAATGCAAGTTGGCCATTTTGTGTGAAATTATGAAAAAGAGGAAAATAATTAATTTTTTATTGAATTCAGCCAAGGGAGGGATTTTTCCCTCCCTATGGCCAAATCCTCCCTTATAAAAAAGGAAATGTTGTTTTATTACCTTCTCTTGGTTTTTTGGAAGAAAAAAAGTTTTTTTATTAATTTTTAAAAAAGAAAAATACTTATTTTGTTCATTTCATCTTCTATTTTTATTCATTTCATTTTCATCTTCTTTAACTCTTGATGGAAGTTTAATGATCGTTACATCTTAAGGTGACTAAACTTAAGCTATGGCATGTTTCATGCTTTAAAAGCTAAGCTTGGAACCATGACCATTCTTTTTTGTTTTTCTTTAAATGTCATTGAAATGATATTTTCAAAGTTTAAATGCTTTAAATCATGTTCATATGTGCTAAAATAAATTCCAATGTTGACGGGTTTCATTACTTATGCATGGTTGTATTTAGCATTTTTTTTTCTTTACATCTAGTTAACTATTTTTCTTAAATATTGATACTTTCAGAATTTTTGTTTTGTGTTGAGCTTGGTAGTGTTCTAGGATGATATTAACAAGCATTTAGGTCTAGAGTCATGAAAAGTGAAAATTTTTAGGGGTTATTCTATAAATAGTTGAAACTTTAAGGGTTAAAATCTTTTTTCTTTTAATTTTTAGGCCATTGAGGGGGTATTTTGGATCATGGCAACACTTAGAGCAATTGTTTCATAATTTTTCCAATTTATTCAAACTCGTTTAAGAGCACTCCTTAGCTTGGCCAAATCTTATAGGGAGTATAATGCAATTTTCACATCTTTTAGGCAATTTGGGGGTGTTTTATTTAGCTTGGTCAAACCCTTAGGGAATATTTAATAATTTTTCAAACTATTCTCGACTTACCTAGGGTATTTACATGCCTATGTCAATTAGGTAGTCGCTAAAAAAAAAGAAAATTTTTTCAATTTTTAGGCATTTTAGGGCTATTTGGTAATTTTGAAAAAAATTAAAGACTAAATTGCCAAATATAAAAAAAATTTTCAGGGCCGTTTTAGTTCTTGGCTGAATGCTTCATTTCTCCATAGGAGCATTTTTCATGCATTTTAAACATAACTAAGCGCATTTCTTACATTTTAACCTTTTAGAAGTCTTTTCATAATTTTGAAAAGTATAAGGACCTAATTACAAAATTGAAAAAAATGTTCCAAGGCCAAAGATGTTTGGCCAAATGGTTCTAATGATTTTTGGTGAAATTTCCATTTGTTTTATTGTATTTTTGGTGGTGGCTTACGTAATCTAAATCATTTAAGGATGATTTTGTAAATTTAGAAAATAAAGGGACCATTTAGCAAAGCCTTACATTTTAGGTCTACTTAGGTCATTTTATTTTGAACATTTTGGTTGCATACATAATGTTTTAGGTCATTTTAGGGCTAAAGTGAAAAATTAAAAGACCAATTAGCAATTTTTGCATTTTAGGTAATATTGCTTATCTAAGTTATCCATTTAGTGTATAACTGTCATTTCATATCACTATCGAGTCTTTTATGGTTACTAAAATACTTCTATGTTAACAACATACCTTAGGGGCATTTTAGTAATTTAGTTTAAAATTGAGTTCTTTGTGGTTTTCAGGATCTTTTCATGTTAAAGGTGTATTTTAGGGATAGGTTTGACTTTTCATGTCATTATCAAGTCCTTTAGTGGTACTAAGATACTTTCATGTCGAAGGTATACCCTAAAGGACGTTTTAGAAATTTTATTTCAAAACTGAGTCCATTAGAGTTATCGAGATACTTTTATGTCAAAGGTATACTTTAAGGATTATTTTGGTCTTTTCGACCAAATCTAAGTCTTTTAAGTCTAGTTTCATACTTTTTGTTGAAACCAAGTTTTAAGACAAGTTTTATAATTTTTGCAAATTAAGGCAATGTAAAAAACTTAAAGAAGTATGTGGGATGTCTCCTAGTATATAGGGGTTTCATAGATTATTTTAGTGAAGAGAGACCTTTTTCAAAATGAGTAAAAATCAAGATTTTTCAAGTTTCATAAAACAAAACTTCTTGTTCCTTTGATTTCATTTGGTGCGGTATGAATGGCATTTTTATTATGAAAGACATTTAGAAATTTGATTTTCTTGAACCGAACAATAAATTTAGTTTGGCAATTTTTGAAATATTAGAATCATAATTAAATACCAAATACCAAAACTGAATAAAATTAAGTTTTAGGTTCACACGTAATTAAAAGGTACCAATTTTTTAATGTCACGTGAGGAATTAATCCTTACTTATGATTGTAATTAACTCTTGAATCCTTTGAATGATCTCTGGTATGAATGTAAATCTTGAAGTTTGTTTTTAAAGGTTTTATAACCCTTGAAATATGAACTTTAATAGGTGACCAATTTTACCTAGACAAAATAAATTGGTGGCAATGCCAAGACAAATAGTTGTTTCGTAATGACTATTTAGGATTGAGTTAAGTGAGCGATTCATCTCGATGACCCAGTCTCCAAACATAAAAAATAATATATATATATATATATAGAAATAAGTGATTCACCTATTTTTAGGTTCGATGGGTTAGGATTCATATCTAGGCTAAATTGTGATAGCTTGATGACTCTACTAGGGATGGTTAGAGAGTCAAACCTGATTTAATCACATGTTAGATAAAGTTTCGATTAATGAAGTTTTAACCGATATTTAATTATGATTCTTAATATTTCCAAAATAATTTTTCATATTTTTTATTTATACAGAAATTCTAGTGTATATTGTTCATATTTTTGCTAACCCTCTTTATTTGTCTATTTATTTTTATATGTTTTAGGGGAATTTAGGATAAGAGGTTTTTTATTGTTTTTGAAAGAGTAGAGTCCTAAAAGGTTTGTTTGCACGCCACATACATTACACACATGCATATGAATTAGATTCTCTTCCAAACATATTGTAGACACTTTTTTGTCGAAGCCACTTCTAAGCAAGTGAAGCTTAATCTGGGACCCAGGTGAGACATACATGCCTCTTTCACCCCTAAACAATTTTTTGACATCCCGACTTAATTAGAAGGCCAAAAATAAATAATAATAAAGACTAGAATAATAAATACATTGTTAATAAGGAAAAAAAGGAAGGTTTAAAATGTCTAAGGAACCTGATAACTTTATAAAATATAGTTATTTAGTCTCGTTATTTATATTAAATTAACAAGTCTTAGAGATTTTTATTTAAATTTTATTTATAGTAGTATTTTTTTATTTAAATTTTTTTATTTTTAGTAGTTTTTAATTTAGTATTATGCATTTTTCTTATATTTTAATTGCTTAGTTATTTAAGTACTTTCCATACTTTTGTAGGTTAAAACCCAAAGAAGTTTCCAAAAATGCAACAACTTAATAAAAAAGTATAATGGACTAAATCAAGCAAAGTGATTAAGTTTGGCAATTTTAAAAAATAATATGTTCAAGCTACTTGGAGTTCAAGTTTCTACCTTTAGGGTTTTGCCTATAAATAAGACTCTTAAAATTAGACTTAAGAGATCCAAGATACTTTATAGTTTTATTTTTCTCTAGTTTCCTAAAGAAGAGAAAAGCTACCATAATATTTAAGAAGCTAGAGAGATTTTTGGAGAAACTTGAAGATCAAAGATCTAGCCAATCTTAGTTTTCTTTTTCCCTTTATTCTTTTAATCGTTTTTGTAAATTTATGATGGTGAAACTCCTTCGTTTTATATTTATATATTTATTATGAACTAGATTTATTTCTCTAGGGTTGTAATGAAACTCAATATGTAATTTAGAATATTTTTATTTTTTTCTTGATTTAATAATATTTGAGTTATTTTTCAATCTTATTCTTAATGCTTTTAATTGCCTGATCGCCAATTAGATTGATTTGGTAACCTTAATAAACTTGAAGAAAGAATTTTGTGTTTGACTTAGATTGAATGACATATGTTTCATATGCATTGATTAGGATGAATTGATGTGCATGTTAGATAGGAATTTACGAGCATGACATTTGTAACCAAATTGGAGTCTAAGCTTATTGAGTTTATTTTAATTCAATTTGCATAGAAATATAGTAAACTGGTTAAAAGAGATATTTTTGTAAGACCATCGGAAGATACTTATAAATAAATTAGAACTCTAGGTTAACAACTCATTATCATTAGCTAAGTTAAGAGAGTAGGTGTAGACACCTCATTTTGTCCGGGCTAATTTTTAGCAATCTGGAGCATGGATGTAAGAGGGGGCGATGATCATTGGGCGACATCGTCGCCCAGTGAAAAAGTATTTTGAGGATGTCAAGAAGGCTTACGGATCATATTAAAGGTAAATGCATAGATGTGGCATCAAATGACGTAGTCTAAGGAATCCGGGGACAGAAGATATGAGAAATTTCACAATTTTACTTGAATGTATCGATACATGGTTCTCATGTATGGATACAATGCTCCAATGCTCCAAAAATTTGAAATGTCCCCATTTGTATTGATACAACATGTAGATGTATCGATACATAAGCCTCTGTATCGATACA
>JAQSVH010039964.1:0-10051 GCA_029448705.1 Adansonia digitata | reverse complement strand
GAACAATCAAATCAATAATAATCTTTACAAGAGAATGACAATCTCACTAACAATGCTACAAAAAAGGACAAAATCTATAAGAAATAGTAGAACTAAAAATATCCAATGGGAAAAAGAAAACTAGCCATTTCCATAACTTTGTTGCATACCTACAATAGTCTAATTATTATATCAAACCTAAGGATGATTTCATTTTCACAAGTCCTGAATAGTGAAATTCAGTATAATGACATAATAAGCTATGACAAAAGAAATAAAATCAACAGCTAATAATCTAGTCTAGAAACTCATTGAATTACCATTCAGTAATGTTAAATGATAAAAAGTTAGATTAGTGGATAAAGATTTCATTCAAAAGGAAAGTATTGATTAGGAGGACACTTTATCTCTAATTTCTAAGAAGATCTATTTTGAATTGCCAACTCTTGTAGCTAATTTTTATTTAAAGTTACATTAAATATGTTAGATCAAATAAAGGAATAAACTAAGAGGAGGGTGAATTAGTTTTTTTAAAAATTTAATCTCAAAATCAACTTTAATCAAAAATTAAAATCAAATAAAGATATAGATGAGTTGAGAATGAGAATGAGAAAATCAAACAAGTGATATATAAAGGTTTGATCCTTGAAGTCAGAGCCTACATCCTCTCTTCTTGGCATTTTCTTTCCACGATAATTTCCACAATCGACTAAATGTTAACTTTAAGAGTAATGTATAACCTTACAACACTATCTTTTGAGGCTAAGATAGAACTTTTTAACTCTTCCTAAGAATTCTACCCAAAATCTTATTTTTCTCACTCAATAATCCATTGTGAAATGAATAAATGTTTGCAAACAAATCAAAGCATTTGATAGGTGGGCGTTTGCTAAAGTTTAAGTACAAGGAAGAAGAGATACAAATGAACTTGAATAATGCAAGTGATTATAAATATGATGAGATTGAAAAACTTAAAGAATTTTGAGCTTGCATATGGGTTTGTTGATCAATCTTGGTATCTCTTGTTGCTTGAACTATATAAACCTCTATTTATAGCTTGAAAGTGAAATATATACATTAAGCATTAATTTGTTGGTGGAAAGCTATTGTGAGCTTCATAAATGCATGTTTATGTTCAAACTCATGCCAATATATAGATACTTAAGTGTAGGTATCAATATATTTTCATAAAAAAATGATGTTACTAGCCAATGTATTGATACAGCTATATCATGCATTGATAAAATCTATAAGGTATCGATACACATGAAGCCTATATTGATACAATCATGGGTTTTAAAATACTTAAGCTACTACCTAGCATGTATCAATACAAAAACTTAGGGTATTGATACATTTATATGAAAATCAATTTTAAAGTAGCTTCCTTAGCTTTGTAAAAAATATTTCAAGTTAAGATCTGCAACAAGAACATATTTTTGAGCATTTAAATGAATTTGAAACATTTTAATATCTTTCAAATTCAAGGAAAAATACTAAGATGGAAAACATTTAATACAAGCTAACTAAAACAACTATTTTTTTATATCAAAACCAAGATCAATTCAAAGCTAATAAAGTAAACAAGTTTGAAGTGAAAACAACTCTTTTAAATAAGGATCTTGGGAAGAGATATACATGATTCAACTAGAAGGCTATTTTAATAATATTTAGAAATCAATATATGGCTAAAATAAGCTTCCCGTCAACTGGTGTATAAAAGTTCGCAATGATGTGACATCTTTTTGTTTCACTAAAAATGTTATTGATCCTTATATATACTTAAAGTCAATGAGAGTAAATTCACATTTTAGTTCTATATGTTAATGATATTTGCCATGGAAACAATGATTTGGTTTTGGTAAATGACATAAAAGATTTTTTTTTTTACAAAACTTCTGGATGAAAGATTTGGGTAAAGTCTTTTGCATCATTGGCATAAAGATTCATAAGGATAGATCCCAAAAGTTATTAAGTCTATCTCAAAAGGCCTTATATAAAAGGTTTTGAAAAAAAATTTAACATGCCAAGTTGCTTACCTATATTGGCACTAGTTATGAAAGGGGATAAATTTAATTTAACCTATTGTCTCCAAATAATTTAGGAAAAGAGCATTTAAAAGGTGTTCTATATGCATATACTACATTAAAGGTCATGTTTATACAAAACCTGATGTAATGTTTTTAGTAGAAATACTTGGTAGAGATTAAAACAATCCCAGCCTTGATCATTGGAAAGTTGCCAAAGGAATTATGCTATAAATTAACATCAGAAGCATTAAAGTCAAGATATTTTATCTCTGCTTTGAGCGTTCTCAATTTTATTGCAAAGCCATTATGTATTCCTTGTGACAACTCTTCTGTTTTTCTATTTTTAAGAATTATAAAAATGAAAATCACAACAAATGTATTAACATAAAGTATCTTGTTGTTAAAGATCACATAAAGAAACAAGTAGATATTTAACACATTTGTATTGACTTAATGGTTATAGATCTTATAGTTAAAGTATTGGTGACAAAACAATTTAAAATCATATAGGTCATATAAGACAATGCAATGTATATTAAAGTGTAGTTTGACTTCTTATAACATGTTTAATTTTGTTATTTTCACATTTTTAAAATTTATGAACATATTTCAATTTGTGCCATAAAGTTTACATATTTGTTTGGACTCTGAATGACCATAGAAATTATTCGTAAAGTGCGTTTTTGGAGAGAATCATGCACTATACTACATGATAGGAAATATTGAAATTACAATGCTACCACTATGATTCATGTTAAGTGAATCTTTAATTAGGACTTGCACTACAATAACTTATGGCCATATTAAGTTTGAATTGATATATCACCTATTCAAGTTCTTAGTTTTATCATATGGGCCAAGTGGAAGAATATTGGAAAATAATATGGCCTGCATGATGATTTAGTAAGCCAAGATAAATATGCAATTATTTATTAATTTATCTTGTTCAAGTTGAACTATTATGGTGATAAAAGTTAAAGATAAATACTCATTGCTTTAGTAACTATTTACGATAAAGATTTGTTGATGGTAAGATTTAATTCTAATCTGTTATCAAGTATGATCACAAGTTTAGTCGATATTATTATCTACGAAACCATCTCAAAATAATTACAAAAGCAAAAATAAACTAGAAAGATATCAAGTTAGAGAAATTTTTTGTGCAATTAGGTAAGGTCAATTTTTATCAATAATGGTCGGATGTACACTTAAACTTATTTTTGTTTTATTAATTCTTAAAAGAAACTCATAGCTAAGGCACTAGCAACAATAGAAAGTTAGAAACTCATTTGGCAACCCATCCCTAAAAAATAAGAATAGATTATGGATTTTGTTGTTATTGGTGGTACTGTGGATGTTTCCTAATTTAGCTTCCTAGGGTTTTAGGCTACTAGTTCGGTCTAATAAGCTCAATTTAATTTAAGTAAGATTTAAACAAGGATTTTGTTATTCAAGTCGGGTTGGTCAAGTTGAATTATTATTCATTTTATAAAAATATTTTTAATTGAATTTAAGTGTAAAAATATATAAATATTAAAAATATTTTTTAAATATTTTTAAATAAAAAAAACTAACTTTTGGGTCCGAGCCAAACAAGAAAAATAAAAAAAATTTTGAGCATAGGTCTAGGCTAGCTACAGGATTCCGTATTCCCGGATAAGTCTAGCCTCATGCAATAATAGCATTAAATAATTTTCAAATAACATAATATATGCAGTGGAAACAACAAATATAGAAAAGTTGGACTTCCCTATGGATTTGTTAGATAGGGTTTTACATATGGCAAACATAACTAAATTAAATTTAAATTTAATTACCCATATTATTAAAGATTTTTTGACTTAAAAATATTGTAATCTTGAAATTTGCAAATCTAAAATATTCCAAATTTGAATTAGTAGGCTTCTTAAAAGGTAATCCAAAATTAGAAACAGTTTAAACACCCTGCATCTGATGGTGATCCACATAGATAATAGTTGAAACTTGGTTCTCTGGTGCTAACTAGATGACTTTCTTAAGTCACAACTAAAGATATTTTGCCAACAGGTTCAGATCCAAGAAGATCTGGGTATAATCCCTTACTTTTGGCAAAAAAAAAGGTAAAAATAGCCCCTTAAGGAGATGACTGTTTCGCTTAGATTCAAGAAAATAAATTAAAAAAGCATAATCATGAACAATTCCTGACCACCAAGAATATGAATCGATGCTAACAATTGCTTAGGAAAATAAGGGTTAGCACTGTTAGCTTTAGGAAAGTCTACAAATTCTTGCCTAATATTATATTTATAAGCTTATTGGACTAGGTTTAGATGTTTAATGAGTGAACCAGACCTATTATTAACCAACCTTTAGATGGCGCCACTTTTTAGGTTACTTGTAGCCTAATTAAAACTATTTTTAGTTAGCTTATCCAAGATTGGGACTTAATAGTCCTATGTAGCCCAATAACACCCCATAGATGGCTATACCATACACCAAGTCCAGTAGCAAGCCTAACTTAAAGTAGTTCATAACTAAACTCCCTTGTCTTAACCCCCAATTTGCATGTTAGATAATTTAATCCACAATTAAATTCCTATACCAAGTAAAACAATTTTACTTCATGTGTATAATATTAAATGATTAATTAAACAATTATCAAATGGTTTATTTAGTTTCTAAATACAAATATTAGGCTTATTTAATATTTTTCCTTAAAGCCATGTTTACACTTTGACATTTTCTTGATAAAACTTTCTTATCATTATTGACTTATTAAGACATCTCTAATTAGTTTTCACAAATCTAATTTATATCCTAAATTATACTTAATTGAACTTACTCAATTAAGCCCTTCTCAATTTATATATTATTCAATTAAGTCTAACTTAATTGAACAACAGATTTAATTCAACAATTCTGTCTTATTGTGTGTGACCCATTAGGTTCCCAACATGTTGGCAGTGAACATAAATAATCTTATTAACTATGTTCATGGATCAAGAGTGGGATCTAGCAACCCATCATGACTACCCAAACACTGATAAAATGAAGAGTGACTTGTTCAAAACCTTTTAGTAACTAGTTTATCAGTATACTATGGTTCTTTCATCAAATTTCCCAGATTGAGGATGAGCAAGGTGCAGTGTCTACCCAAACCTATATCCATGTTAGATCTTGCAACTCATGGATAATGATCATGAATCTATTGGGAACCATTCTCCATAAATCACTATGCTTTGGTCAAATGCTTTGATCCAATTAACCACAGTCCAAATCATTTGAGATTTGTCTCCAATGTTACTTAGAGTGGTGAATCATCTTTAGATCACTTATCCATCTTCAGTATGTTTTATATCATACCTAAAACCACCTTTATTTTGGTATCCATCCATTGTAGACCCTTTCATGATGATCTTTAGGTATAAGACTCTACCTAAAAGATTACCTAATATTATAAGTCTAAGGACTAATATACATAACTAGTACATGAGAACATCTTACATAGACACTTGAGTGACTTATACCAGATAGAGTCTTCATTCAAGCCATGTTTAGTGAACTTATTTCCACCAAAACAAGCACCCATATGCTATCCCCAAGTACCTCATATATTTCAACTTCTATAAGATTAAAGAATTGCATGCGTCCAATGCATGAAGGCTTAATATATGCTAGTCTTTGTGAATTACCAAATCCTTATCTTGATAATACGATGACTAGAAACTTTTTAGAAATACAGTTTTGATGCATAAGAATCTCATCATTGTAACTCATTACTATTTTTGAAGGTCATTGTGTTTCAAAGGCTTTATTCAGTTAGCATTTGCATGAGCGTCAATCATGCCACTAACATGAAAGAGAACCATATTTACTTTAACTTAGTAACATGAATGCTATTATTTGACCATATACTTCATATCCTAATCTGATTGGTTCAAGGGTATACACCAATATCTTTCACTTGCTTTTAAAGTAATAGCATTGTTCTATCTGGAGTATCTACCTAATTCATTACTGATAATCTCTATTATCAAGTCATCAAACCATTTGGATCCCAGTGAGACTGTGATTCCAATTTTATGGCTCAGTTATCATGAATAACTATTGAAATCATCTTATTAGCCTGATAGCTAAAGGTCCAAAAAAAATCTTTTTGGAAGCCTTTGAATAGAATGATCTGTTGAATGGCTTTAAGGTATAAATGTGTAATCTCTCTAGTTGAAACTCTTTTCAATATTACATCTAAGTATACATAACTTTTGTTCATCATCCATTCATGATTATTAACCTTTGATAATTCATGAATACTCCTAATAAATTTTATATTTATAAGACTTCTTATAGGGAATTAAATTCAAAAATCTTTTTTAAATTTAAATTGATTTTAGACTTAACTTATATGATATATGTTTATTTAATATAAATGATGTATAGAGTTTGTAGAATAAATCTACTATGATTTAATAAATAAGGATTTAAAAGGTATGGCATCCTTATGCCATCAAAAGTAGATGTATGTTTATAAAATACTCCTAATTTGGACCATAATTGCCTAAAACAAAACATCTAAATATTCAATAATAAATAATAAAAGTTTTATAAACTTCTTGAATGGATCAGCAAGCTTGATTTACATCAGGTAGGTTGCCTCATCCATGTTGGCCCATCATTATTGCTCTATATTATTGCAAGTTTAATTTTTTAGAATAGAGAGACCATGACATAGAATGAATTCTATGTTTTGCCAAAATAAATCATGATTATGTTTTTCAAACATTAAGATCAATATCTATATGATTGCCATTCTCATGGTCTTTCTTCACTATTTTTTTCATTTGGTTCTTACAATATGTCATGCATATTTAAGTGCCAAACTCTATGTATCATGTATCAATAGAAGTGAATAAATCCTAAGACATGTCATCTATAAAACTTCTATAAGCTTCCTACTTTGATAATATCAAATTACTCCTTGCAATCTCTATTATATTAATCTAGCTCTCCATAAGTATGGCATGTCACCGGCTCATTTGTCTTCCTTCATAAGAAAGTATAATGATAATATATGGATCATGATCCATGACTCATCTAATGTGCTTAAGTCTTGAGATACATCCTTCACATAAGGTCTTTTTAGGCTATCTTCCAACATCTTGCTTAAGAACAATTCCTTAGGGATGTCGAACTTCTCCTCATGATTGTCCTTATTAAATCATTCGATAAAGCTTTGAATGATTTCAAGAACATTGATTGCCACTTGCTCTTTTTGGAATTTAGGTGCCCTACTAGTCATCATCATAATATGGTTAGATCAAGGTCATCTTTGTGAACTTAATAAGCTACCTTAACCTAATAGGCTTGTCATGGATATGCCATTTAATTTTTGTATTAAGACAGTCTTAATACTATGGGACTAGACAATGGAGTTTGGCCCAATCAACTTGTTAGCATCCATTATGCTACACAATGACAAATTAGAAGGCATACTTTTTATTGATATCCTATATGAATTTAGAACATTTTTAATGTTAATAACATACATAAAATAATCATTTATTTAGGTTTAATACTCAAATGATTATTGCTCATTATTTTTACATAATTATAGCCCTTAGCTATAGTATGAGAAGTTCAACGTTTGAATCTTCTTAATAAGCTAGGCAATCCTTTCATCCTTTTATAACCTTGAGTTAGCTTAACACACCATAAAAGAACTAATTAGGTAAGAAACTTAATTTAATCATTGCATCTCTATGAAACTCCTAAATTAGTTAGGTGGTAACACTTTACCTAAATGCATTATATGCACCTAACCATCGCCTCTAAAGCCATGTGTTTAAGTTGTATGCATCTAGACAACATAGCCTTATTTGAGTAAAACCCATTAATTATAACTCAAGCAGCTCGGGTGGAAGAGACCTTGAGTTAGTTCAATAAATCCCTATGGCCAGAACTTGGGTGTCTTGTATAATCTAATGGAAGGCATCTGATGCTTAGGCATGGACTTAATATTTTGCAAGGGATTTTTAATTTAATTATTAAGTCTTATTAATTTGATTTGGATCCAAATTGCATTACATTGGCATTTATTTCATGCGCATGCATATCATATATATATATATTAGCATAAAATAAATCTAATCATGCAATCTTCCATAGATGATTATGGACTTTTATCTATGTTTAGTTTTCATGAGCCATTTGAAAACTAGTTGGTCAAAATCCTAGGATATCTTACCAAATCTTCATTAATCTTGATAATACTCTTGTTGGATAGTTAATTACATTTTTGGAAAATAAAATTCCCTTAATCTAACCTAATTCTAAATCTAGAACTATGTAACATTTCAAATTACATTTGAGGGGAGTTAAGAAAGAAAAAAAATTTACAATTCTAAAATATAATAGAGATAAGGCAGGGTTTGCAAGCCATATTTAATAAAAAATAAATACCATAAGAATATATTTCAACCACATATTCACCTAGTCACATTAAGGTCTAAGTCCATAATCATCCATCATGCTTTAAAAAACAAAATGCATAATTAATATCACATGGAAATCACATGTATACAATCTATGTAATATTTATAACATTCAACAAAGCATCTATAAGAATCAGCCACAAAGATTAAACATATTTAATCTTATTCCTAACTTTTAGAAAAGTAGTCTTAAATTGAATATTTACCAAACTTTTAGGTGATTTGTCTCAACAAGGACAAATAATTTTAATCTGCATGCTTAAATTTAGGTCTCAAAATTAACATCTTTAAAGAATTAAAATTAAAGTAACTTATTTAATTAAACAATTTAAGAAAACAAGTTTTTAAATCTTGATTCCTTTTAAACTCGCTATTTAAAGAAACCTAGTTCAATAAAAAATGCTTTCATTATTTCTAACTTTTAAGAACCTAGTTCTATTAGATAAATCTTATCTAATCCAGCTTAAACTCATTCCAAAAATTAAGAAGTCAAATTCCTAATTTTAAGGAATTTTATTGAAAACAAGTTCCAATAGAAGTAGGACTCTAACAAGTAGTGCCCTCAGTTTAGACAATCTTTTTGGCCATATCAATGGCCTTTGAACTCCACCTTTTGATGATGTTCAGGGGTTGTTTCAAGTACTGGAAATTCAAATTAGATGCTGCCAAGAAACAATTCAAGATTGCATTCAAGATGGCAACTTTCTTGCCCCTAATCATAAGTTTCAAGAAAATCTGAAAAGTGGCATTGCCTTGACACTAACCCTAGTATTGAAACAAAATTTTTACACCTTAGAAGGATGTTTAAATACTGATTTTAGATGCTGAAAATTCATTCAAATGCTGCCGAAGTTTAAATCAAAGCAGCAAACATGATGACAACTAATTGCCAATCGCAAATCACACGGAACACCTTATATGGATATGGCATCAATATGCCTTGAGTCTTAGCAATCAAGATCCATTCCAAAATCAAATATTTAATTATCTTGCTGTCCAGAATTTTTTTTATAAGGATTTCAAGGTGCATTAGGTGCAAAATCACATCCAAAATTAGCCCATAACACCGTACCATGCTATATCACCAAGAGGACTCAAGATTGTGTTTCTTTGTTTTAAATCGCATAAACCAAAATTGAATTTTATAAGTTTAATATGATAAAATCATATTATAAAAAGAAATTTTTAAAGAAATCATTAGAAAACCTTTCTAGTTAAATCACAAATCACGAAAAAAAAAGTTTTTGGGTTCCAACAATTCAACATGTATTTAACCTAACTCAATAAAAACTAATTTTTATTAATTATTAAACAATTTAGTAATGATCAATACACCTCTTAACCATGCTGTCCAAACTTAAAAAATTTTGTAAAATAGTATTTTACAAAATTATGAGGCTTAAAACTTATAGATCTATATATGTGACATTACAATGTCAATTACTGTGAATTAGACTATACTAGCTACATGTATTCCATAATTTATAGGTGTTAGACTTTTTAGTGGTGAATGAAATCAAGAGGGGGGTGAATTGATTTCTCAAAAATTTTGATAAATTAAAATTTTGATAGACA
>JAQSVH010039870.1:0-10056 GCA_029448705.1 Adansonia digitata | reverse complement strand
GTAAAGAAAAATTAGCTTTTAGATTTATTTTTATGGAATTGTGAAATTTATTTTTAAGTGTGATGTCATCGTCAAATTTTTTGTTTTTAGAAAAATTTTGAGGTTTTTTCATAAAATTTATGAATTGATCGTCATATATTTTTACTAGTACCCGTGCAGTGTTTATGTTCATACTCATTTTAAAAAAATAAAAAACTTGTGAGAAAAGTCCGTATTGACACTTATACCATGAGGTGTCAAATAGTTGAATTAATTTATTGTTTTAATTAATTTTAGATGATATTGTGAATTTCATTCTTCATAAGGATTTCTGTAAACTCTTTCTGAGTTTCGGATTTCTTATTCTTTTATCATTAATTAAAATTTTCAATTGAATATTTTACACACTTAAATTCATTTTTGAATTTTTCTTTTTCTTTCTAGTATGAAATTCTCATTTTTGTAAAGGTTTTTCTCATAAACTTTTTACGAATTAAAAATTTTTAATTTTCTCTTTTTCTCCCACACAGGAGATTTTTTGTAATAGCCGCATTATAAATATAGAATTTTAGGTTTTAATTAGAATTCAACACTTAAGATTTTTTTTAAAAATATTTTAGTGTGAATCATGCATGGAATATATTTGTACATGGAAATCCCGCTAACTTTTTTCTAGCATGGAAATTAAATTATTTAATGCATGAAATTTTAGAAACCTTCATTTATGGGATTTTAGTTATTTTCTTTGCATGAAAATTTTTTATTTTAATTCTTTAAGGGTTTTTTTCAAATTCTTTTTTGGGCCAAAATTTTTTTTGATAATTTTTTACACATCAATTTCTTTGATTTAAAATTTTTCTATAGTTTTTGAATGGGAATTCTCACATGATTAAATTCTTACTCGGATTTATCACATATGGAATTTTAATTCATCTAAATAAATTTTAATCCAACTTTTTTCTTTTAAACCAGTCCTTCAAACTTAATTTCTTCCATTTGATTTTCAATCAAAGCCTGTACACATTAATATTTTCAATTTAATTTTTTCTTGTGGTATTTTAATTAGAATTTTACATGATTAGATTCTTAATTGAATTTTATCGTAAGTAAAAATTTTAACTAACCTTTCTAACTGTATAGATTTCTAATTAAAATTTTGGTTGTTTCAATTTAGCCCAAGCAATTTAGATTGTTCCATGAATTAATTCCAACAAATTCCCATTTTTAGTTGGAACTAATTTAGTCCAAATTAAACTTTCCTTCCAACCAAATTAGTTTAATTCAAACTATTTCTAACTTGGTTATATATGAACTAATATAGTTGAAATTCAATTTCTATCCAACAAAATTAGTTTCATCCCAACTAAGTCCAAAAAGCCAGATGAGAAAGGACTTGATAGCTATCATCTTAAGGTGGGTGAAGTATAAGAAATCTATAACACAAGCATGGCTTTCAACTAAAATCCAAAAAATTAGATAAGAAAGTACTTGATAGTTATTATCTTTAGGTGGGTGAAGTGTAAGAATCTAAGACAAAGGTATGGCCTTACAACACAAATGGATTAATGTCTATCAAAACAATGGAAAAAAAAAATGGCATTTTCGCTAGGATAAGTGACGTCATTTAAAGGGGACTTGGATTTTCATCTTTTCTTCTCCCAACAACGAAACTTTTTAGCTTTTATGAGTTTCCACTTAATTCTCTTTGAAAAAAATATTTGAGGTCATTGAAATTAAATTTTTAATAAAGGTAGATTTTTTTTTTATTTTTTTTTTCTGAAATCATTTTCATTTATTTTTCATCTTCTTCATCCTTTGTTAGTAGCTTCGTGATCCTTATTTGTTTAGGTGACAAAGCTTATGCCATGTTAACCTTCATTCTTCAATGGCTAAGCTTGGAGCAATGACCAAGTTTATGACCTTTTTTTTTTTAAATTTCTTTGATTAATACTTATCAAACATTTGTTTCCAAGGCTTAAAAGATTTTAAATCATGTTCATATGCGTTGATGTTGATTTTGGATATTTTTGAATTTTTATGCTCATGCATATGCTTAATTCCATCTTGTATCAAGTGATAGAATTTTTGCTAGCTTGATTTTTCATGTTTTCTTTGAAGTTGTTTACCCATGTTGCTTGGATTTAGGAAAGAGAATTTTTTGGGAACTTCCTAGGAATAGTCGAACCTAAAAAGTTTTTTTTCCCACATAAATTTCCTCTTTATTTTTTGGCCATTTATGGCCCTTTTGTGATATTTGGAATTTTAGGCGCCAAAATTAATTTTTTTTAAAAAAATTTAAGGCATTTCCAAGTGTTGACCGAATGGTATTAGCCCACATTAGAAACTTTTGATTTTTTAGGCCATTTTGCAATTAAATTGAACTTTAAGGACTACAATGAAAATTTTCAATTTTTTTTTATATGATCCCTACCTTATTGACTGCAACTTCTGTATTTATTATCGCCTTCATTGCTCCTCCTCCAATAGATATTGATGGTATTCGTGAATTCATGGAGTTCCAAGCTTGGCCAAATGGTTAATTTTGGTGAATCTTTCAAGTTGTTTTAAATTTATTTAGGTACCTTTTGATGCATTTAAATTTATTTAGGGGTTATTTTGTAAATTTAAAAAACTTAAATGCCTTTTAGCAAAGCCTTGCATTTCAAGGCTATTCAAGTCATTTTCCATTAAAGATTACCCATTTAGGTTATCTTCGTCAATTTTGGTGAACTTTCATTTGACCTTAAAAAGAGTCTTTAGGAACCATATAGAAATTTCATGTCACGTGTGCTTCAAGTAGATTAGTGATTATATTTTAAACCGAGTCTTTCAAGGTTGTTGTGAACTTTTGTGTCAAAAGCGTGCTTTAAAAAATATGTTGATTGTTTTTAGAGTCTTTAGGACCCATATAGAACTTTCATGTCACTTGCACTTCAGGGTAGGTTAGAGATTTCATTTTTAAAGTGTTTTAGTGTCGTTGAGAACTTTTATGTCAAAGGCATACTTTAAGGGGTATGTTTAGTCATTTTTAGAGTCTGCTAGGTTCACAAGGAACTTTCATAATAAACGTGCACTTTAGGAGACATTTTGGTCCATTCCACCAAAATTGAGTCCTTCAGATCTAGTTTCATAGTCTTCGTCGAAACCAGGTCTTGGATCAAGTCTTTTTTTAGTTATTAATAAAATCAAGATTTTAAAAAAATCTAAGGAATGTCCCTAAGTTAAAATAGTCTATAGGTATGCTTCTAGTATATGGAAGTTACGTCATTGATTATTTTAAATGAAGGAATAACCTCTTTAAAATGAGTTAATCAGAATTTTCAAATTTTACAAAAATAAAATCTTTTGTATTCTTCAAGTTTTCTGGTAGGGTGTGAAAAATATTTTTGTTTTAAAAATATTTTCTAACCTAATCAATGGAATAATAAAATTATTATAATATAAATAGATCTTTTCAAAATACGGGAATATGACTCAATGTCAGTAACCAAAACTGAATTAAAAATCGAGATTTAAAGTTAATACATAATTAAAAGGTACCGATAGGGATCGATCTTTACTCGTGATTATGCTCGACTCTGAACCCTTTCATGCCATCTCTAGTGCTAATGTAGACTTTGAAGTTTGTTTTTGAAGGTTTCATAACCTTCAAAATATGAACCCTAGTGGGTAAGTAATCTAATCCAGTCAAAATAAGATTGGTAGTGACTCCAAATTAAATGGTTGTTTCATAATGACTATTTGAGGTTAAGTCAATTGAGCAATTCACTTCGACAACTTGGTCCCTAAATACGAACATGAAAAATCGAGAAACTAGGATTCACCTGCTTTTTGAGTCCATTGCTTGAGAATTCGCATCTTGGCACATTGCGACAATCATGTATCAAAATTTATATAAATATAAAATACTTTAAGCACAATTATGACACAGTAAAATACACGAACATGTAACAAATATACAAATTTATTTTTTTTGATTTTTTTCATTTTCTTTTTAGTTTTTTTATTGAAAATGCGGAATATTATTAGGATAGGTCCAAATGTTAATGCAGAAAAATTTTAGTTAACAAATACTAACATGATGGAGGAATAAACTATGCTTGGATAAAAGTTTTTTCAATTCAGATCAACTTAGTTCGATTTGAATTACAATTTATTAATAAAAGTATATTTATTTAAATTTAATTATAAAAATATAAATATCAATATATATTTTTTAATATTTTAAATTTTAAATAGTAATTCGAACTTTCGAACTAAGCTTGAGTAAAGATGTCAAAGAAATTTCATATTGCTGCCCAACCAAACCCATGAATTGCTATTTCAATCCTATTTGTATTTTTCAATAAAATTGCAATACTAAATAATGCTATTGCGCTTGTTTTACTCAAAATTGTCAGAGATTAAAACTGATTATTTATTAAAAACAATGCCCATAAATAATTTCTATGTTTTATAATTAAATTTAAATAAAAATAATCTTATTAATAAATAGTAATTTAAATCAAACTGGGTTGACTTAAATTAAAAAATTTCTTGTTACAAAACGGTATGTTATATATTAAATAATGTGTCTTTATCATGTTACAAATGACATGCCATATATATATATATATATATTAGTCCACTAAAACCTAATATTAAAAAGATTTACTTGTTATATCAAAATATTTTTAATTTTTAATTATTTATCTCCTATTCAAAATATTTTTAAATATGACACGAATATGTAAATATTGATGAATTTATATTACAAAAAGCATGCAATATTTAAAAAGATTTTGAAATGACGTGCCATAGTATTATGATTAAAAACATATTTAGAATTAATGATTAAATTTTAAAATATTAAAAAAAATATTTTTATTAATATTTATATATTTTATAATTAAATTAAATTAAATATATTTATATTAATAAATAGTAATTTGAGTGAGTTAGCCCAAATTGAAAAAAATTACCATCCAAGCATAGCCTAATATGTTGCATTCCTCCACCATGTTGCAATTCATCCACTAAAATTTTTCCACACCAATATTTGTATGTGTCCTAATAGTATTTTATTTTCTGATTAAAAACCAAAATAAATAAATAAATCAAAGAAAATAAATTCTTGAATTCAAGTCATGTTCATATATTTTACTGTTTCATAATCGTATTTAAGGTATTTCATATTTATATAAATTTTGATATGTAATAATTTATATTATGTATTTTGAGACATGTTTTCGTACCGTATCATATCATATTCTATTATTTTATACGTATCATATTTATATAATCATGTATAAAAATATCAATGTAATTTATAACAAAAAATAGTCATGTAATTTTTTGTCAGTATTTAAAATGGCGTGCCATTTTTATAAAATTTACACCGTTTTCAGCTCTATTGTTTTAGTCAGGGAAAAAGCCCTACATTAATTACCAACTCACTGGCTTAGTAAAACCATTTTGGCCTGCTTGGGGATCGATCAAAACCGAATAAAAGTAGAACACGTTTCAATCAACAGAAAATAAGTATAGAGAATTCAAATATTCAAAATATCAATTGTTCATTAATAGAAATTAAAAACGGCGTGCCTTTTATAGAAATAGCAAGCCATTTTGAAAGCTTATATATTGGCCTTTTTCTTTAGATACTATGTAAAAATGCAATAGGCTTCTTTATTGACGTGAACTATAAAACAACGTATTAAGTGTACCTTATAACAAACAACTTGCTTTTATGGGCATTTGATGTGTTTGATGTCTTGTGCCATTCAATACATTTGTTTTATTTATTTTTTTTAATATTTAAATATTAAAAAATTATTTTTATATTAAGGATTTGTAAATGGTACAATACATCAAATATGTCGAACGTCCACAAACGATGTTGTTATAAGGCACACCTAATACGTTATTTTATTGCCCATAACTGTCAAACAGCTTGTTGCATTTTTACATGTTATCTAAAAAAAGAAACCTAAACTTACAGAAGAACAACAAAATTAGTTCTATAGTATATCACTTTAAATCAACCATTAAAATTTAAAATATTAAACAAATATTTTTATATTAATATTTATATATGATTTGATATTATATTTAAACTCACCTCAAATTTGATTTTTTTTATATCGAAATATATAAAGAGATACAGGCTAGCCGAAAACAAAACCTAGACTAGTTATTAAGAAAAATAGGTAAGCTTAGGGCCATGAATAGTTGTTTGTTTGTTTGTTCTTTTTTTGCTTGCAACTAACTTTGGAAGCATGGACACCCCTCTTGATTTCGGGTGAGAGTCTTTTACGATGTAAAGGTTCCTGATCGTAGCTTATAGTTTTAGGGCATCTCTCAAGATTGGTTGATGTTGCCAATGAAGCTTATAATGCTGTCTTTTAATAAGTCTGCTGATGGATTTGTCCCCACTCTAAATAATACATGAATTAAGGTTTCTGCCCATCATCCTTATGAATGCCTCTCTAAGAGAGAAAACTTTGACTTGGATAATGTCCTGACTCGGGAGATGCCGATAAGAAATGGTGATGTTTTCATTATTCTGTGATTTAATTTGGAAAGTAAAATCGTAACCCCTCAGTCCTTTCTTCCAAGCTAAAGGATATAACGCAATTGCTGGAGAATGCTTTCAGGGATGGTAGACTTTTGGTTGCTTTGAAAGGGAAAGCTTTTTCCTAGTCCTCTATAAGCTTACTTGCTCAAAAATCGTATCCACCGTGCTTAATGTTTTGTCTTTGAATATTACCTTGTTTCTCATAATCCATATACTTCAAAAATGGAAATAAATCTGGTGGAAAACCGGTGACTACTGTAAGCCTTATTGTCGTTGGAGAGAATCCAAATTTTAATCTGGTAAGCAACATTCGGGTTATGAAAACCATCTATATTAATTCCCAACTCAGATCCAAACCATACAGCTCTAGCGAAATTGAATCAATGAAAAGATGACTTGTAGTTTCTTCCTCACCATCACAAAGACAGCACCTGTCATCATCTTTGGTAAATAATTTGTGCAAATATTCCATAGGAAAATAACAATTTTATGAGGATTTTATGAGGAAGTTTCAAAGACCACAATCTGTTCTAGCATTTTATAGGCCATTGCTTATTAACAATCTAGAATTGGTAATTAAGCTGGTTTGAAATAGAAAGATGGTAGGCAGACTTAACAAAGAATTCACCTGAAAAGGTTTGCTTCCATATGATTTTATCTTATCCACTAAAGAAAGATATTAGATTTCCCATTGTTTCATTAAGTTATATTGATCCAGTGATGTTTCAGCAAGATTTGTGTTCCACATTCTTCCGTTTTAGTGGAAGCGATCCTTTACATGATGAGTAGGCACAGTGGCCACTGTATTGTAATGTGATCTAAGAAAAAGAATTATGCCTTCTTGAGTCATAGCAGAGTCCCCTCCCTAAAATTGCCATTCAGGCCACTAATACACAGGTCTCGGGCATATAAAGTACTTTTCCATGCCCCTGAATCACTAGGATGTGCTTGGGCATCAGTGAACATATTGGCCTTGTAGTACTTTCTTCCCACGGTGGTGTCAAGTAACCAGCTATCTTTTCAAACTATTCTCCGTGCTTGCTTATCCAAGAGGGCTTGATTCAAAATTTTCAGTTTTCCTAAAGCCTAATTCTCTTACACTTTTTGGTTTGCAGAGAAAGTTTCAGCTTTTAAATGCACTTTCCTCTCATCCTCTTTGTATCCCACTCGATGTTTCTCAAGATTTTATCAATTTTTAACATATTTTTGCCAGAGCTTTGAAACATGAAAGTTGATAAACTGGGAGGATCAACAAAGTACATTGTATAAGTGCATGTCTACCTCCCGGTGATAGGATTTATATTTTTCGGGTAGCCAGCTTTGATTCTAGTTTGTCTATTGAAGGTTCGAAAATTTTACCTTGAGCCTGTAACTAACAAAAGTTGAACCCCAAGTATTTACCCAGTTTGTTAACAATTTTGGCATGTAAGATTCTCATGAACACGCGTTTGAACTTGTGGTGACAGTTTTGACTAACAGTCATTTCAAATTTGTCAATGTTAATACTTTGTCCTGACATAATACAGAAATGTTTGAGAATGTTGTTCAGTGTGTAGCATGTATCCAATTGAAAAATATGAAACAATCATCAGCATGAGAAATTGGGATGCTCCTTTTACCGACTTTAATTCCATGTATCTTCTTTTTAGTTTCAGTTTTCAACAAAAAGAGGGATAGGATGTTTTAAAATAGCATAAAAAGATTAGGTGTTAGGGGATTACCCTGTCTTAGGCCTTTACTAGGATTGATAAACTTAGTAGGTCATCCATTTACTGAAATCTGGTAAGAAACAGAAGTCACACATCCTACGGTAAGTTTATCCTGTAGGTGCTGAATCTTGATAATTCCAGCACAATCTCAAAAAGTTTTTCGCTTGGCGTCGTGTTGCCTAATAGTACCTAACAACACGGTACTTGACAGTTGCCCTCTAATTTTTAATTTTTATTTATTAATTCTATCATCTTCCAATTAAGTTTTGAGATGCCAAAAGTTAACCCGAATAAAATGAGGTGTCTATAACATTTAACTACTATGATATAGGTCAACAAACATAACTATTCTCAGCCAGTAGTTCGAAATAAAAGCTACTATTCTTAACTGTTGGCATAATTTGAAATAAAAATCACTATTTTTAATCGGTGGCACAGTTTGATATCGATTTCTAATCACAAGTAGTAAAATTTAATTTTTTATGAATTTTTCTCTTTAAAAATCTAATTTTCAAAAATATGAGAACTCAAAAATAATTTACTAAAATAAATTTATTCATGCCAAAATTTAATAAAATTCAAATATTCCAACTTTATAATGTTTATAGTAAAATAGTCAATTATTAGACAAAAATAAGTTTTTAAAAAAATAACAATGAAATTCTGCAATTGCTAAACTTTTAGAATTTTATGATCGTTTGGCTTACTTTAGGCACTGACATATTAGATTGAGTCAAGATGAGTAATTAGTACCAAAACAAAGTTTACACATTGTGCTTCAAAAATAAAATCCATTTTAGCAATAAAACTGGTCAAAATGCCATTTTTGAAAAGCCAAATTATGCGAAATCAGCATTAGTTACTAAAATTTTGGATTTCAGTAGTCATTTGGCTTACTTGAAGCTATTAAAACTCTAAATCTGTGCAAAAATTTATGTTATTTTATAACATAATTTCATAATGGAAATGTAATAGCATAATATAAAATTTTATTTCGACCAAAATAGATTCATATAGCCTAAGTTTCAGGGGTCAAAAATTTGAAAATCATAAAAACTATCTTGAATTTTCTAAGTTTCTAGTTTCTAGATTCATTTGGCCAAATTTGAGACTTCGATTCTCGTAACACAAGACTCATTTGACCAAACTAAATATAACAATGAAAAGATCACATATCAAATTGTAAAATTCATGTAAGTTTCGAAAATGGTTACCGAAAGACTTATTTTTAGTGACCCAAAATTGGTTGGTTGAAACTATTAAAACTTATTTTCAAAATTTTTTGAACAATTGATTTTTAATAAAATATAAATCTAAACGAGTTACCACAAAATCAGTTGAAAGGTCTTGATGAGATCTTTCTGTCGATACTCATCATATTATCAGAAAAGACATCAAAATGATATCCGAATAATTAAAAATCAACATTGTAAAAACTAAAATATAGATTCTATAAAATAAACTATTCAAAATATAAAATAAAAGAAATTACATTGAATCGCGCCTTAAACTTCGATTTTGTAGCCTAATCCTGAAATCTTAAGCTTTCTTTTCTTTTTAAGGTTTTCTTCTCTTTTCCTTTGCTTTTTCTTTCTGTTTGTTTGTTAGAAAACTGTCTGACACTTGTTTTAACTCTTCTCCCTTTTTTTTTTTTCACTTTAATATTTTAATAAAAATTATCATGGGCTTTGAGTCATAAATTACTTAAAGAAATTTTTGGGCTTTTATATTATTTTCTTTGAGCTAGGTATTACATTCAGTGATGAAAATGGATTAAGCTTCGACAGAGCGAGAAAACTGAAAGGCAAACGG
>JAQSVH010039838.1:0-10057 GCA_029448705.1 Adansonia digitata | reverse complement strand
AATGGAGAGTTATTTTATAATTATACCTAATAATTTTAGATACAACATGATTATATTACATGAATACAATATTAAAAAATAATTAATATGACGAGACAGGAAAAATAAAATGAACAGGATACGAATGTGTCACGGGCTCGAATCTTAGTCTAGCAGACCGTGCGGCCTTAGGCTTAGGATTTGCTTCCTTATATGCCTAAATCAGCCTAAAAACACTCAAAAAGAAAATCTAAATTCTCCAAAGGCACTGAAGCTAAAAGCTTGAAAGCAGAAAAGAAGAACACAAAGAGAATAGAGAGGAATGTTCAAATGTATTTCTCAAGTGTTTGATGATACAAATAAGGCTGGGGAGGCCTCTATTTATGGTTGAATTCCCCATACATTAATAGCTCAGATTAAATCTAATGGACGGCAAGGATTTACACTTATCTATAAAATCTAAAATCCTAGATAAATTTAAACTTTAATAACTTTATCTCCAGCTTTAAAGTTTAAATAAGCTGGAGATCAAGTTATTAAAGTTTAAATTCAAATAAGCTAGAGATAAAGTTATTAAAGTTTAAATTCATCTAGGATTCTAGATATTATAGATAAGTGTAATCCTTACTGTTCGTTAGATTTAATCTGAGCCATTGATGTATGGGGAATTCAACTATAAATAGAGGCCTCCCCAGCCTTATTTGTATCATCAAACACTTGAGAAATACATTTGAACATTCCTCTCTATTCTCTTTGTGTTCTTTTTTTCTGCCTTTATAGTTAAACTTTTAGTTTTAATGCCTTTAGAGAATTTAGATTCTCCTTTTGAATGTTTATAGGCTGACTTAGGCATATAAAGAAAGCAAATCTTAAGCCTCAGGCCGCGCGGTTTGCTAGGCTAAAATCGGAGCTTGTGATATAGTGGTCTTGTTGTTGGCCATTGGTGGCCCATTTTTTTTCCTTTGCTATTATATGAATCTGATGGTGGCATATATACTTGCTCCTTATCATTAGACACATTCTGATCATCGATTTCTTCATCGTCATCCTTGTGACCAAGGAGTTTAAGGACAGCATAGTGAAAAGCATGGCCGGTAGCTTCGTATTTTAAAGCCTTAACAGGAAGGCAATTTGAAGAAACATATAGTAGCTGTGCATCCGCAAGCTTCCAAGAATTAAGATATTAGCTTAATGTTTGTGTGGACCACCACAATATTTATGGTGGGCGCACAAAACCAAAATCGATGAAAAATGCCAATAACGATATCCAAAAACTGCGTAACTATCGCAACATGATCGTGATATGAATCTTGATCAGTCCGAAGTAAAAAGTGAGTGTACTCTTCATTCATATATATATATCTATGTCATTATTGTTTATCTTTAGGGGGGCCACGTTATTATTATTATTCTTTCCATATTTATAGGGATTGAGTTGTCGAAATGAATCATTCACTCAATTTAATCTTTAATACTCGTTACGAAATGACCATTTATTTTTGAGTCGCCACCAATCTACCTTGGCTAGGTGAGATTGATCACCTATCAAAGTTCGCATTTTAAGGGTTATGAAACCCTTAAAAATAGACTTCGAGGGTTATGATAGTACCAAAGATCATTTAAAAGGGTCCGGGAGTCGATTATGATTACAAGGATCAATCCTCTCGTGATGCTTGGAACATGTTAACTTGAATCTTAATATTTATACAATTTCAATATCCAATATCTAATTATCATTCTAATTTATAAAAATAAAATTTTATAAAACAAATTTATTATTCTGTTAGAGAAAATTAGGCTTTTAATTTTTTTAAAAATCAATATCTTTTGTACTCTTTCGGAGAACCAAAAGAACATGAAGGTTTTTATCATTCTCTTTCATACCTTGTTGGAGAGCTGAAGGAATACTAAAGGTTTTACAAATCAAAAAAATATTTTGTACCCCACTGGAGAGTTGAAGGAATAAAAAAGGTTTTATTTTATGAAAATTAAAAAATCCTAATATTTTTTTTGAAAAATGATGTCTTGTCATTAAAATAATCTATAGGATCCCTCTTATACTTTGGGAGAAATTCCATGTATTATTTTAACATAGGAGACATTGATTTAATTTAATTTAAAATTTTTAATTTTATAAAAAATAATAAAATTAGCACTAAGACTCAGTTTCACTAGATGCACGAAACTAGGCTCTAAGGACTCGAACATGGTCGATGAGACCAAAATGTCCTTTAGATTACTTTCAACATAAAAGTATCCTGGTATCTCTAAAGGACTCAGTTCTAAACAGAATGATCAAAATACCCCGAAGTATACCTTTGATATGAAAGTATCTCGATACCCCTAAAAGGCTTGATGACATCATAAATGAACTAACCTATTCCTATTGTACACCTTAACATATAAGTATCTCGATGATCACATAAGACTTAGTTCTAGAGAAAATTGCTAATCCTTAAGGTGTATCTTCGACATGTATGCACCCGATAACCGTGAAAGACTTGATGACATTATAAATGAGCGAACCTATTCCTACTGTACATTTTCAAATTTTATAATAATGAATTAAATTCAACACATTAGTCAAAATATTAATTTATAAAAATAATAAAGATGTGAATCTAAAATCTAGGATAATTTTTCTTGAAAAAATTTCACCAGTATGATACTCGTGGTACTGTAAAAAATTCAAATTTAAGTCCCAAAATTAACAACTTGATACCTCATCATAAAAAATGTCAATATAAATTTTTCTTTGAATATTTCTAATTTTTTGGAGTAACTATCGACTTAAATATTGGACAGGTATCAATAGAAATGGAAAATTTGACCATGATAACATGTGCAGAAATAAATTTCAATGTTTCATAAGTATAAAGTTAAAAGCTAATTTCTTACCTTAATATTTATCTTTTTTATCCGAGCTTTATTTTCTACAACTCTTGAAATGACAAGTTTTGTCATTGGCACATTCGGCTATTTAGATGTGGTCAAATTAGTCTTGAACACATCCAGCTCACTTGAAGGAAATGTACCCTTACTAGGCAAACACTAAGTTTTTAATCTCTAATATTTTTGAATTATCATGAAAGAGGTCTGGAAAAAATTAGGTAGTAACAGTAACAATATGCAAAATTACAATCAGCAAGGCTCAGGATCAAATAATCAAAATAGATATATAAATGCTAGAAATAATGCTCCTAGGAGATTATTTCATGATATCGCCTTTGCGACAAGGCAATGTGAGATTGCATAAAATGCCAAACTGTACGATCAGAGCTAGCAATGCATGATTAAAGTAAAGTAAACTAGACAAGTAAATTAAACCCGCGTATGCAAAATTTTTGCATTTTTTACAATAAAAATTACATGTCATTTCTCTTTTTTTTGTCATTTAAAAACCATGAGCTTGTCTTCTATGAACCCTTTGCCCTTTAAAGAGAGAAAACCTAGACCTAGGCATCATAGCTAAATTCATAAAACCATAGCTTTTAGGAAAAAGACTTTGCCATATCCAATGTCTTTGCACAAGGCAAAGAAGGCTGGACTAAAAAAAACACCATGTTCATGTTTCATGATGCAAGCATGTATTTAATTTCATTTTGTGATCCACGGACAATTTATTTTTTGTGGGTTTGATATATGTACTATTTTGATTGAAATTGTGCATTTTGGTACGTGTGTGTCTACTTAGTTACTTTCAATTTCATCCCAAAGCCATGCATGAATTAATTTTAGCATGAAAATAATTTTGGTAATTGTTTTGGAATTGGCTGAGAACTTATGGAAAATTTTGGTAATTTTCCTCTTTATTTTTCAAGGCCATAAAGGATGTTTTTGTAGTGATTGACATTTTTAAAGGTGTAATAATAAATATCCCATAATTTTTTGATCTATTAAAATTGATTTTTAGGCCTTCTTCTAATAGGTTAGGGATTGATTTGCAAAGTCTCATTTTTAGGCCACTTTAATGCTTGGCCTAAAGTCAGTAGTCCCATTTACGATTTTCTAAAGTCAATTCTATGCATTTTAGGCCTTTTGGTAATTTGGCAAACTTTAACGACCTAATTGCAATTTTTGTAAAATTGGTTCAAAGCCATACATGCTTAGGCTAATCTTCATGGGACCCATTATGGTAAAATTTTCATGAATTTTGAATATGTTTAAGGGCATTTCATGCATTTTGAAGTCATATAAGTGTTAATTTGCAAATTTCGAAAGCTCAAAGACCTTTTAGCAAAATTTTCCATATTAGGAATATTTAGGTCATTTTCATCATAAGATAACCTATTTAGGATATTTCGATCATTTTTATGCATTTTTAAATCATATAAGGATCATTTTGCAATTTTAAAAATTTAAGGACTTTTAGCAAATTTAAATCATGTAAGGACTTTTCCACATTAAGGCTAAGGTCACCCATTTAGGGTGTTTCGGTCATCTTGGTACATGTCATGCATTTTTAACCATTTAGGGGTTATTTTGTAATTATAAAAAGTTTGAAGACCTATTAGTAATTTCGTTTATTTAGGACACACCATTTAGGTAATTTTAACAAGTTGCATCACAACCAAGTCACTAGGCCTAAGTCTATACCTTCTGTCAAGATCGGGTCTAGTTTAGTTTAAGTTTCGTACTTTCAATAGAATTGAGTCGTTTAAGTTTAGGTCTGTACCTTCTATCGAGAGTAAGCATAGTTTTTTAGGTTTCAAACCTGCCATAAAAACTGAGTCTTTAGGATTAGTTTTGCATGTTCCATCAAAATTGAGTCCTAGATCAAGTCTTGTTTCTTTTAATTTATAAATAAAACCAAAGGTTTTTTTTTTTAAATCTAGGTAGTAGCCTCAAGTTAAAATAGTTCATAAATTTATCCTAGAATATTAGAAATGTTTAAAAATTATTCTAATAATGAGATACCCTTTCAAACCAAATAAAATCAAGATTTTTCGAATTTCATAAATCAAAACTTCATCCTTTTCTAGCTTTATTTGATAGAGTATGAATGACATTTTAATTTTGAAAATATTAAAACCAAGTTTTCTCATGGACGGAATAATAAAATTAGTTTAGGAATTTTTATGAAATATCAGAATTATAATTAAATATAAAAATTAAAACCAAATAAAAATTGAAATACAAATTAACACATAATTAAAGGTACTGATCAACAGGAACGTCACCAAGAAGATAGGTTTTACTCTGTGCGTAACCAATTCCAAAATCCTTTTCAAATGATCTTTGATATTAATGTAGACTTTGGTGTTTATTTTTAAGGGTTTCATAGGTCTCAAAAGATGAACTTTGGTAGATGACCAATTTCACTTAGCCAAAATAGATTATTGGCAATTCTATGTCCAAACAATGACCATTTGGGACTAAGTCAAATGAGCGATTCACTTTGAGAATTTGGTTCTCAACACAAACACAAGAAAAAAAATGAAAAAAAGAAAAAAAATAGAAAAAAGCGTTCGCCTGTTTTTAAGTTCAATGCCTCAGCATTCGTGTCCTGGCAAGTTGGGACAATGTGTACTTATTGGTGTATTCATTCAAATACAAGACATTATTCCAACTAAGATGCATGTAATATCATGTCATGGTCACATTCCAATAGATGAATTAAAGTACTACCTTTAGCATATTTTATTTACGCATATAATTACAAATTCTTAACTCATAACATGAATAATTTTGTTAGTCTAAAATAACAACTGCTATATGTTACAGCTTTATTTTTGTCATACATGTAAGGAACCTGAAAATAGGTAAATGTAAAGCAATTAAAGATGGATAAAAACTAAACTATAATACTACAACTCTTTATTATGTAAAATAATTAATTAAAATAATAATTGGGTTATAATAATTTAGGGTTGTAAGTAGACCTACCCTGAGGTTGAGCCATGCTCAAGTACCACTTTGAAAACTTTCTTCAAGCCCATCGGTTGGCCGTCATTACTAAAAAGATAAAAAAAATTAAAAATAAGTGCAATATTACTATTTTAATTTTTTTCAACATTTTAAAATTAAAATTAAATAAAACAAGTTTTTATTAAATAATATCTCGGATAAGTTTTGAGCAATTTAAAATCCATGTCCACTTATATAAAGTCTATTGAGCTAAATAGATAATTCAATCATTGGATAAGTCTGGTTATAAGTTATTTCATATTTTATTATGTTAAGAGTGAAAGATAATAGAAATAGTTGTAAAAGACAACATCGATAAAAAAGTTATAATTTTATAACAAATAGTTGTCAAAGAAAAGAAATAGTTATAAATATAACAAATAGTTACAATCAAAATTGCAACTTATAACAAATATCTTTACTTTTATTACAATATTTGTTAATATTAGTTATCTTTCATTATAACATAATTAATTTGTAATTTCATAACAAATAGTTGTAAAAGATAACCAAACAGTAGTATTATTATTTTGTATTAGGTAAAATATATAATAAATTAAGTAATTTGATAAGTAATAGATGTAAAGATAATAAAATGCAATAATATTACATTTCTTTACGAAGTAAGAAACCAAATAATTTGACAACTACTAAATGTGAAAATAATAAAATGCGGCAATATCATTTCTGTTAAAAAGAAAAGGAAATTAAGTAATTTGATAACTAATAAATGTAAAGTTAGCAAAATAAAACAATTTTGTGTTTTATTAAAAGAGTAAGAAATTAAATAATTTGACAACATATATATATGTATAAAATGATAAATGTAACAATTAACTGCATTACTGATTTATTTTTGTCCTTTTTTGGCCAACCAATCATCCAATTTTGGTAAAATTTTTTGGGATGTTTTTGAAAATAATTGATAATAATCGAGCCAATCCAAAACGTCCCTTTCCAAAGCTCACATTTCTCTATTAATTTTTCATAGTGTAGTAACATACAAAAGGAAAATAATATTAAATCATAAATTTCTATTAATGTTTGAAACGTTTTGAGAATATTCTAATTTTAATTGTCAATAGATAATTCATTCATGCATGTGCCCCTAATTGAGTAGATAAATGATATATGTGAAAATTTAACTAGAAATAATATTTGTATTTAATATTTAAAATTCAAACCATATCTACGGTGAAAGGCCTATATACTTTCTATTTATAGCAAACACGTCAAAAAATTAGGTGCTAGAATTTAGCACAACTGGCAACAAGACAACCGGCAACAAGAGTTTTTTTCTGGACTTATGGTTATCTAAATGTGTATGTGTCACGCCGAACGCTCTAAAAAAGTAGGCAGAATGCATTAATCTCACATCGGATATGAAAGGAAAGATCTTTGCACATATAAGCAGATGCACTGTATATCCTATCAGACATGTCTTTTGGGAAGAGTGTAATAGCCTCGTGACAAGTAGTATCAGAGCCAACCCTTGACTATCTGATTTCACGCCGAGCGTCCTAACGAGTGGGGTAGGCAGGGTGGACCAACCATGACTCTATGCCAAACACCCAAAGGGTAGGATAGGCAGAAATGGTGGAGAAGCACGTAATGGGAGCGTCACGAGATTAGGTGGGGGAGAATGTCACGTCGAACGCTCTAAAAAAGTAGGCAGGGTGCATTAATCCCACATCAGATATGAAAGGAAAGATCTTTGGGCATATAAACGGGTGCGATGCACATCCTATCAGACATGTCGTTTGGAAAGAGGGTAATGGCCCCGTGACATATGCATATTGCAAATGGCAAAGGTTAACTAAAAGTTTCTCAAGGTAAATACTTTTACTTTTTTATCTCTTGCATTAATTATTTTTATTTTTATTTAAATTTTTCTTTTCTTTTTAACTTTTTTCGGTAAAACACTTAAAGTGTGTTCGATAAGATGAAAAAAATGAAAAAAAAAAGGATTAAGAAGAACGAAAAAGTGAAAAAATAAATAAATTTTAAGTGTACTTGTTAAGAAAAAAAATGATGGTGAAGAATCTAAAAAAATATATTATTAATTTTCACACCTATTAACAAAATTTTCTAAATTAGGAAGAAAATATCGAAGTGAATGAGACGATATGAGTAAAGTATGCATAATTATACGATTATATATCATTTTTCAAACCTTAATTCTAAACTATAAAGGTTATAATAATAAAACAATGTATTTTTTATTTTTTCTTCCTATTTTTCAATTATATAAAACAACACGTGATTTTTTTTTTTTTTTTTTTTTACTTTTTCACGCTGCTTGCCAAAAATATTATGAAAAGAAATATAATCTTTCTCTTCATTTTTCTTACTTTCCCCCTAATTTTCTATCTTTTTATCATTCTATTCACCCTACCAAGCAAGGCCTTAAGGGTTTTGTAGAAACAGGTGATAAGCTTTAGCTATGTATATTTTGATCATCATAATATTCATTACTTTAGACAAAGATAATGCATGTTGTATTTGACTATGTTATTTAAATTTGAAACGAGTTTTCAATAAAATTATATCAAATATTAGTTTACTTATTTTTAAAGAACATAATTTTTTTTATATATTTCAAAGATTATATCTTCATACTCGTATTTACAATATATGTCGGATGCATGTTAGGCATAAATATTTTCAAAATTTTTAAAAAATTGAACTAAAATTAGTAGTTTGTACTTTTTTAAGTTATACACGCAATTAAACAAATAGTTTTGACAGGTGGACAATGTTGCCGGAGAAATATATATATATATATATATATTGCATGTTTAGATAAGATACTTATTCTATGATATTATAATAGTAGCCATGTATATAGACATGACAATGACATAATTTTGAAGGCCTTAATGTGAGGACAATCCCTTTGAAATTTTAAATATAACAAACACAAACTAATTAAATAGGTACATATATAATTAAGATTTAAGATAATGGCTACGAAATTGCACACAGACAGCACATTATTATTTATTTTTGACAGCGTTCCAACACTGTTTGATCAGATAGCTAAACCCAGTTATCGTTTTGACCAGGATGTTGGCTTCTGCCCATATTCTTTAACATTCGAAGGCTGAATTTTTGCCGTCAATGCTGGCGTATAGCTCGTCCGGTCAATTTCAAGTTCTGAAGTGTATCCATAATTAGTATTTGAATAGACTGCTTCCCCTAGTTCTTCGAGATTACTTACGATTTCCATCCATGGAATAGGTCCTTCGAGGACCACAGTATAGACCTAAAATTTATAGACTAATTGATTAGATATACATTTCGAAGGTATGAGTGAGTTGGTTTAATTTATTGTTAAGAATTGAATGCAATACCTTGCGGTCTTCCCAGCCATGGTTGCTTCAGGCAACAACCCACTTAATCCCATCAGCTACATCGTACCCCAGACCAACAACTGAACCTGGATTTCCTTCATTATTTCCACTATGGTTAAACTCACCCACATCTTGATCAGTAATTTTGTGTGGGAAAAACACATTCTGAGACCCTTTCCAAGTACAATAGCTAGCCAAAGATATAGTTCTCCCGGAAGAGTTGTGAAGTTTGCCCGTTGTGTATGATGAAGTACCACGTACATTTGTTTTTGTTCCACAGACACAGACAACCATGGTAGCCTTGTTTGTCGGGGTTTGATTGTGTTGTGCTTCGAATGTTGCAACACACACCTACTTATATACTAGTTTATAGCATGCACCCGTCACAAGATGACAATAAGTTAGTAGGTACACCATTATTCTTCTTCTTCCTTTCTTTTTTTTTTTTTTTCTCTGTGCGTGGGCATGTGTGTTCATGTTAGTAATTGATAATGTTGGTAGGTAATCAATCTCAGTTTATCTAGAAGAATCAAGTTTAAAGAGTATATAACGTAATTAATTTTTATAATTTTAGGTTCAAAATAATTAGATTTTAAAAATTATAATTGTTTTTAATAAGTTGCCTGGTAAAAACACAATTGTTATATTATAAAAGTTATCTTGTAAAAACATAATTCGTACATGTAATTAAAAATTGTATAAAATTTTACAAAAGAGTATCTTATCGAAAGTTATGCGTGTTCTTGTTTATATAATATTTCGAAAAAGGTGTTCTACAAGCCTTAAAACCATCTTGTTTTCTTAACCTTAAGCCTTTT
>JAQSVH010039794.1:0-10058 GCA_029448705.1 Adansonia digitata | reverse complement strand
AAAACTGACATTCAATCAAGCTCAAGCCGAACTTCTAACCTTAAATTTCAAGTCAGGCTCGAGCTCCAACTTCTTATAAGTTTAGCTCGGCTTGATCGATTACACCCTAATTCCAAGTGAAACAGGAATGAAATAAGAACTGAAATACCTCATTTACAATTTCCTTCGAGACCCCAAAAACTATTTATTTTCAATGTTTTTTAGTAACACAATCAAATCAATGCTTCCTCGTCATCTTCGCGATCCCTTTTACATGTCATATAGTCGATAGCTTCTCTAATCTAAAGGAAGTAATAACATCATGATTTCTTATCTTGCATGTCTTTTCCGCTGTTCTTGTTCTCGACGATTTCCCTTCCCCCGGAAAGTGTGGTACAATCTTGCTTGCTAGCATCCCCCGTTTTCGAGCTTCCGGCTATAGCTACTCGGTTGAGGTTGTCGTAACCAGCCTCCTCATCAAAATGCTTGCTACTTTCAGCATCTTCATCGGCAACACCAGCTCGGCGTTCATCCTCTTCCTTGTCAACCCTATGGAGAGAGGAATTGGAAAATATGTTATTCAAACTTAAGTGTGAGTATCAGATATAGGTATGCGGCAGACACAGATATGGCCATTTCTTTTTATGTTTTCCCATGTGTTAGGAGGGTATTAAAGAGTCATATCCTAGAATCCATGTCCCAAAATGTGTTAGGCATTGATATTTCAAGAAAAATAAAAAGCCGGAACAATATAGATAGAAAATATACAACACAATATACATAAACTTTTACGTGATTCATAGCTGACTTGCAAAACAGCTTTTCTGACTTCCTATTAAAGAGTCAAACAATTATGAAGAAACGGCAATATATCATAATAAATCAATGATTTAGAAACCTATGCAAGCAAAACCTATGGTGCTCAAACTAAAGAGCGAGTGTTGAATACAGGTATGTGATATATTCACATTTTTCTATGTATTTGGAGGGTCATATCCCCATGCCCATGTTTGGATATGCATCGGACACAAGTGTCAGACATGAGTATTCCAAGAAAAATAAAACGTCGGAGCAATATAGGGAAAAACACAACCACATTCCACTCCTCAAGCTTTATGGAGCTAAGTTCACTCGTCTTTAGTCTATCAAAAAGCTGGAAAATAAAGAGTTTGGATTGCAAAATTACTTACCCAGAATAAATAATAAGTCCAGCAGCTACTGCAACAAAGGCTAAAAAGTACATCCAATCCACCTGAAGACAGTAACTGGCATCAGAAAACCGATCCTCGTTCTATCAAATTTCAATTTGAACTCGACAGCAAGTTTAAAAATAAAATATATAATTTAGATTTCCAACCTTCTCATGGTAAGCAAAAATCCGGATTACAACAGCCCACATGTCTGAGGTAAGCAAAGAGAGATTGAGCATTGTGGAACCACTCATCTGCAAAAACCCAAATTCAAAAGATTGTCAAGAAATAAAAGATTGAAGGCGTTCATAAGAACAGTGTTGGAGAACCTATACCATTAATCTAAAGCTATGTTACTCAAGACTCAGGTGTTAACGTCAGATATGAGTACATGTTCGACATGTTTATGTTTAATTTCTTTTAAAAGTTTTTCTATGTATTTAGAGAATCATTTCTCCGTACCCATGTTTAGAAAAGTGTTAAACATTGATGCTTTAAACAAAATGAAGAGTCGGAACAACATATATCTAAAGTTTGATTAAAAAAAATAACTTGCATCCCATTATGTCCTGGATAAGTAAGATATTGAGTATAATAGATTCCAACACTCGGCCATCAGAATCAAGGAATTTACTGCAATCCAACTTTTAAAGATTCCAAACGCAATTTTTTTGGATCCAAAAATCATGGATTCATACAGCTAAATTGGAATTAACAACCATGACCAGAAAATAAATGCATTTCCACAAAGCATTTACCATTGTCTCTACGCACATTGTCTTTATGCACTCATATCACCTATGTTATCTTGACTCAAGGGTGAGTGTCGGATACGGATATGTGTCCGACACAAATATACTCATTTTTTTAAAGTTTTTCTATATATTTGGAGGATAATGCCCCTATACTTGTATCGGAATATATGTCGGATACAGGCGTCAGACACTGGTACTCTAGGAAAAATGGAGAGTTTGTAACATAGCATATTACCAAAATATGTTATGAAACTTATACTACTAACCTGAATCAGTCCGATAAATTTTATATACCAAATAATGAAACAATACAATTTATAAACCTTCGGATAAAAAACAATATATACCAGAAGAAATAAAAATTTGAGTGGTTCCAACTAATGAAAAGGGAAAAAACGTTGACTATGGCCAAAAGGCATAGGGTGCAACCAAAATGAAAAGATTCAACATACTGCTAAAACTTAAAAGCTACATTACTTGGACTCAGGTATGAGTATCAGACCTGAATACGTGTTTGACATTTATATATATTCATTTTTTTCAGGATTTCCATGTATTTGGAGTATCATATCCCCATACCTATGTCCGGATATGCATCGGACACAGATGTCAAACATTGCTACTTCAAGAAAAATAAAAAGTCAGAGCAATATAGCTTTAAAGAACAAAAATAAACAAAAACCTTTGATTTTTTTTTGGGGCGGGGGGGAAGTAAAGAAAAGAAACATTAATGGACTCCCTTAAACAATCAATGATAACAGTTCACAAGCTGTCCTCATTCCGGCTCTTCACTCCTTACTCGAGCATATTTATGGTCATTTACCATGAAAAAATGTATACATAATATGATATTTTAAATAGCAATTTTCATACCTTGAGTAACAGTGGTACAAATGAGTAGAACAGAAACATGGCCAATGAAAATCCAAAAAATGGAAATGCCTGAAAAAACAAAAAGAATAATTAACCTACATTAAGAAAACAAATCCTTGAGCTTCCAAAAGGGCAATCAACAGTTTAGTTGTACTGTTCCACCTATTAAGAAATCAGTTGCAAGAATTTGTTTGTGTCCAATATATCAATTTCATATATCCCAAGCACAACAAGTGTGAGAAAAGGCAACTCTAAGTTGCTCTAACTCTTTATTGTTCTTGAAATACCCATGTTTGACACATTTTTTAACAGGAATACGAAGATATAACCCTCCAAACACATGGAAAAACATGTACCGTATCCAACACTCCTAACCCATGTCTAAATAACATAGAGGAAGATTTTGCTGTCAGAAGATACAGGATGCCAAAAATTTATATTGAAACATCTAGCACCATATAGTTTTCACAACACCTTATTTGATCCTACATCCCTGCCTAATTATCATGATCACCTTCTAAACAAAAAAAAACCAGGAAAATAGTGATTCCAGATTTTCGATTCACTCAAACAAAAACACGTGTTTGTTATCCTGATAGAGTTAGTTTCGGGTTCCGTTTATACATCAGGGCTTCACAATACCTTAGCTGTAACTATCAAGCTCTCTAACCATTTCTTTCAAGGGGGGTCAAGGCTTGCAAAACTTAATTTTCTCCAGGGATCGTTTTTAATCCAATTGCAAGCAAGTAATTTTGTTCCATTTGCCGTGCAAATAGAACATAACAGACAGACTGACAGAAGGAAACAAATCAAAGACTTCTTACTAGTTTGGACCTCATCAAGCCAACAACTTGTAGTCAAATGAACTTGTTTTAACCTATCTTACTCGGACTCAGGTGTGAGTATTGGATGCAGGTATGTGTCTGATTAGGTATGTTGCATTTTTCCAAGTTTTTTCATGTATTTGGGGGATCCTTCGAGGGTCATATCAACATTCCCATATCCGGATATGCATCTAACAAGAGTGTCAAACACAGATACTTCAAGAAAAATGAAGAGTCAAAGCAACATAAGTTTTAATGATCGAAGCTTAGGTGGGTCAGTTACTTTCTCATTTTTCTTTTTTTCAAATCAGATAGCAATTCCAAGTGCAAATTTGACACCTGTATTACGTATCAAGGAACTTAAATTGCATACGAGAATATTTAAACCAAAAACTGCAGAAATACATTATGTTTACACACAGGGAATAAAGGGTGGGATTGGAGATTTCGAAGAAACTTACGGCACCAGCAGTCCAATTAATAGATTTAAGTTCATTGCGTTCAGCTATGCTTCTATAGACATCGTTAAGGTAACAGATCAACAATACAATTACATCAATGAAATATGTAACCAGCTATCTCTGCGATTGCACGGCTTTGATATCTTAACAAAATATTTATGGCATTAATATCATAAGATAGTTCTAACTAGTCTAACATTCTGTAGATGGGTATGCATATTAACGAGAAATTGTAACTTTGAAAACAGTAAATAGACAATTTCATAAAAAAACTAACTATATACTCATCATAGTAGGGAGCTATGTTACACAGACTCTTCAGTTTCCCTAAAATACTTGTATCCAAGCACCTATGTTTGACATATATTCAAACATGGGTAGAAGGTTATGATCCTCCAAATAAATGAAAAACTTTAAATAAAATTGAGCATACCCATATCGGACACATAGCCATATCCGAAACTCAACCCCGAATCCAGATAACATAAGTCAGGAGTCATTGAATTGAAGGCAAACAAATTCAGAAACTAAGGATACATTTGGATTGCACTAATAATGGCACCGAAGAGGCCCAAAAATGACATGAGTTCAACTCTATCAGCATTCTTCACAAGAAACTCCTGCCAAAAAAAAAAAGAAACAAACAAACAAATAAGGATGCAGATAATGGTAGATAAAAATTGCCATACAAACACAGAGAGAATAAAAAAAGATAAAACAACTCACTACTTTGAGCTTTGTACAAGCTCAGTAGACTAACAACGATTGTTTAGGCAATTTCATTTACAAATAATGGTTATCCTTCAAGTCATAAAACAAAATTCATGCTGGAAAATCCATCTTTCAACCTGATTGGTAAAATGAAATGTGAGGCAAGTATTAGCAGAGAGCAGGAGAGAGATCAAAGTCCTCGACAGGCTATATCCAGTAGTGTAAGACTGATAGACAAAGCAACTTCAACGTGCAATAGTAGTCATTTGTCAGACCATAAAAAACTATTTCGCAATTGAAAATCCATCTTTAAATCTGATTGGTAAAAAACAAACTTAAGGCATGGATTAGCAGAAGGAGAGAGTGATGGAAATGGTCAAGAATAGAAAAAGCATAAACAAATGAGCAACTGGGGCCACTTAAATCTGGCTAAGTATTGAAGTTGATTCCGACAGAAAATTAGAAAATTGGACATTTCAGATTCTACCATCATGTAAGATTCTTAGTAACTAAATAGCAAAGAGCGTGCTAAAAAACAAAGAACATTAAGCAAAAGGTTTCGACATATCTTGATCAGAAGAGGAGACATTGAATAGGTGAAAAACTGGCAAGGAGAAATGAAATCAGATTGAGGATTTATAAGATCAAAGCCAAGGAAGGTGGTGTACAGAGGCGGAAAGAACAGCAGAAAGAAATTGCTGATGGAGAAAAAGCAAAAGAAGAAAAATGCGCAAAGGAAGAAACAGGGGCATGATCAATTTTTTCTAAGTTTTTCCATGTATTTGGAGGGTCATATCCCTATACCTATGGCTAAAAAAGAGTCGGACACGGATATTTCAAGAAAATAAAGAGTCAAAGCAACATAGATGAAAATCATAGCAAGATCATCAGATGAGGTAGGTGATAGGGTTAGGGACAAATGGTTTCAGGTGCTGCATTTACAATAACAATCATGAGAAGCAATATTTTATTTACTATGCTCTGTACTTATCCGTATAAAAACGTGCTAAACAATAGGAGGGTGAAACCTACTTAAGGTTTCATTTGCACATCAAAAAAATTTACCTCGCTGACGTTACTAACAGCATAGAGTGTTGCCCCAGCAATAACGAGTAAATCTCCTTTGCGAGGGTTGCTACCTCCTACAACCCACAATAGTAGTTCTCAGAATCATATATAATCCCCATTTTAACCCATCTTAATACCTTAAAATAAACTAAAATTGATAGTGGGAATATTTGGTTGTAGTGAAAATCCAAGCCACATGTCAGCTAAGTTGCATGGACTCTTCATTTTCCCCAAAATACCCATGTGAAATATGTATCTGACACGTATTCGGACATGGGTATAGAGGTATGATCCTCCAAATATATGGAAAATTTTAGAAAAAATTGAGCACACCTCCGCCGGACACATAGCATATCCGACACTCACCTCCGAGTCCAGGTAACATAGTATGTTTGTGCCTTAGAATTAGAGAAAATTCATGATTATTGAAGATCAGCGAAAACATTAAATATTAAATAAAGGATCAAGAGGAGGACCAGTTCCACAATTACATCCCTATGATGCAGATTAAAAAAAAGTAAACAAAAATTTCAGCAAATGCCAAAAACTTTACCTGATCGATCACCTGCATGAACATCTGAAAACACAACCATGACAAGACCAGCAACGCATACAACCACACCGGCTATCTTTCTGAATCTGTACTTTGTTTTCAAGAAAATAAAGGTAAGGAGCATGACGGAGGGGATAGTCCAACAATCGAGCAGCATGACACTTGTTATGGATGTGTACTGATAGGCCTTCACCACTGCACAAGAAATGGCCAGTCGATTAACAAGAGTAAAGATTAATTGATTTTTAGGCATCTATGTTTGACATGCACACACCAAAAAAAAAAAAAATCTAAAAGAAAATTTTTCCACGCAGAAAAAGGAAACACAAAGGGCTATAGAATGATAGGCAACCATTTCAAACAAGAAGATGCATCATAAGCTTCTTTCTGATTACATTTGAGGTTACTATATTGTAAATGGAGAAAAGCTATTTGCAATCTAAAGTGAACACAGCTTAACAGCAGCAATGTGAGAACTGAATTTATAATTTACTGTTAACTCGTAATTTCACATGTTTAGCCACTCTTTTTTCAGTCATTAATTAAAAAAAAAAACTCAAACAGACAAAAATGTTGTGTAGACAGTTAAATTTTTCATAACAGAATACCCCATGGGCACAATGATGCTACTCAATTAATGTTTATTCTCATTCATCAACTTAACTCATATAGTTTCACTTGAATTTCTAGTTTATTCATCAAAGTGAATTAATAAAACGCTGATCAACTTCCCAGTATATTCTTTCAGGCAATGGGAGGTTAAATTGCAAGAACAATAGATATTGCAGGAAATTATCACCGGTTGACAAAATATAAAATATGGGAATTGAAACTGCAACTAAACTAGGTTGAATTATGATAGTATCTGTCATGATTAACTTAGAAGGTTTTAAAAAAACAAAATCAACTAGGGAGAGAATCAAGAAAGCTTTCACTAAAGACTGCTGTATCAATCAATTAAGCTCAAAGTCTGCATTTTCTCAGAAGTTTAGCTCTATCTTTTACTTTTTAAGTAAGAATATAAATATAGGCTAAAATAAAACCAACTAAAAAAAATAAAACACTAAAATAATATGTTGAGCAAGTTATATGAAATCAGCCAGTTTATAGGAAGAACATGATCCACTTACCAAGATAATTTGCCTCTACATCTACCAATCCAAGAACAACATAATAATACCATTTCGCCTGCAAAATTTCCAAATAAAGCAGCCAAATTTAAGGCATCAAATTTGAAAGAGAGGGAAAAGAATCCACCATAGAAAGCATCAATAAAAACAAAACCTCCCTCCATCCCATCCTAACCTGCTTCTTTTCAACTCGAATTAACCGTAGAAGGGTGCCAAACAAATGAAATTTTAAGCCTATAATAGTGATATTCATCTATCAAGGGAATAGTGACCGAAGCCAGATTATTCATTTAGCAGCCGCTTGCCAAGACAAAGCTTGGTCCATCAGAAATCTCAAAAAACTTTAACTGCTACCTTATTAGTTGCCTTCTTTGCGTTTTAGACTAGTATTTTGCTTACAAATAAAATCAAGTTACAGATTTTCTGTTTACATGCTCTTTATGGCTACAAGCATTTACCGACGACATATATCACATATGATCCCTGATAATAAAATAATTAACCCTAAAAGCAGGTATGCAATTGAATTCTAAAACATATTTTAAATCCACTCAATGTTGATATAAAAAGACGAGATGTCAAAGAAAAAAAAGTACCTTAAGCGCTTGCCTTCTGTGAAGCATGACACTTCCATAGACAATAGTCAGGAGTACATAATTTAGAAAAGACTGAGATGTTGGCGCGTTGATTCCTAGGATATACCAATAAAACAGAGAAATAAATGATCAATGGTGTGAGATCACTAAACAGATGGAAAATTATCTTCAAAAGAATAACCAAATGATGCCACATAATTCAAAAACCAAGTGAATGCACCATTCTTTCTTTATGCACACACTTTCACGTACATACATACATTTATGTATGAACATATAGAGCTTTGTACTAGAATATAGAACAAGCTGTGGCAAATGGCAACAGACAAAAGAGCTCTCCATCCTTGCCAAGAAAGACTCTTCAAGTACATGAAGAACTTATAAAAATTGACCATACTGCGTTAAACACGTGCCCGTATCTAAGTAACATAGGTAAAAACTGGGAGAAAACTCACAAGGAAATATTAAAACCAAAACAAGAAATACAGTTGATCAAACCAAAAATTCAGTCTTTTTTAACCTAACATTTCGAACAATGGAAACAATTTTCAAAAATCTGAAAGGCTTTTATCAGGAAAACAAAAGCTCAATTCTTTGCAATCAACTAGCGCAAGAAGAAGCACACCTACAAGTTTAAAACTCAAAAAATAATCAAATTAAGTACAGATTTAAAGCTAGAAATCAAATGAACCAATTGAATTATATTTCTTTTCCAAACCTAAACCAATTTTTCATTAAAGGGCACATTTCCATATAATCACCATTGACAAAATATGAAAGAAAAACACCAAAAAAGAATTACGAATAAAAACAAAACAAACCTTTTTTAGCGAGTTCCGAGGAAGAGAAGCCAGTGGAAGTGATAAGAAGAGACAAAAACTGCCCCAACCCAAGAGCGACCAACGTCTTCTTCGTCCAAAACTGCTTAAAATTCATCATTTTTTTCTCTCTGACAATTTTCAATACCAAAAAGAAATCCACTAAAATATTGGGAAAAGAAGGTTTGTTGCTAAAAACCCAGCGAAAAAAAAATCAATATACTCAAAAACCCATTAGCAGAAACTCCTTTAAAAAGCTTGTAAAGGCACCCAAATGGTCCAAAATATCAGATACCCATCAATGGTCTTTGTCAGTGTAGGTGGTGAAACGACTCAAAGTGAAAGTGATGAGGCAGAATTTTTCAAAACTGACGCGAAAAAATAGAAATGAACCAATGGCTCATTTGAGTTCCCAAATTCTTCTACAAGACTATCTCCTCCAGCCGTTAATTATTATTACTATTAAAAAATGAAAAATTAAAAGATTATTTTTCTTTAAAAGTGGGGGAAAAAGTGAGTGTTGCGAAGTGCCGACGGCCATTGAATTTGGCCCTATTCTTTTGTTTTTTTTATCAATCAAATTTTGTTGGGTGGTTTAACGGTAGTAGAGTGGTGGAAGTGTAGACATTATATTTATTTTTAAATTATTTGGGTTTTATTCGGTAAATTTTGAGTTTGATTCGATTATTATTATTTAAATAGCTCATAAAATTGATTAAATTTTTTATTTTTAATTAATATTTAATAATTTAATAATTAAATTTAAAATTAAATATAAAAATCAAACTTAATTTTTACGAAATAAATAAATTTAATTAAACGGGCCTAATTTTTATATCATGAAATTGGAATATTGCAAGATTAGATACTACATTGCTGAATTAATAGAATTTGAGAATTTATTCAATATAAAGATTAACATTTAATTTAAGGAAAAAAAAGTACAAAAATATGTGAAATGAAAAATGAAATAAAATTTATACTACCATTACTTAAATTCAATTTAATTATAGGTATTAAAGTTAGACTTGACAATATTTAATAGGATTACTCGAATATGACATATATAAGTTAAAAAATACGATATGACACATTATATT
>JAQSVH010039783.1:0-10058 GCA_029448705.1 Adansonia digitata | reverse complement strand
TGATTGGGTGCCACAAATTCATTCTCCTCATTGGGATAAATGGCATTGATGCTTTGGTTTCATAAGAAAAACATCTCTTTCCACCATTTTTAGAGTTAATGTTTGTTGGTCGATTTCAACAAACACGGATTCACAAAATAATCTCCTTTCTTTTCGTGATTAGGCAACATAAACACATTCTCCTCATCGAGATAAATGATATAGAGGCTTTGGCTTCATAAGAAAAACATCTCTTTTTTCCATTTTTAGATTTAAAGTTAATTTTTCAATTGGATAAACTCGGATTTGCATAATAATCTCCTTTATTTTAATGATTGGGCACGACAAATTCATTCTCTTCATTGGTATAAATGAATTGATGCTTTGGTTTTGTAAGAAAAGCACCATTTTCTACCATTTTTAGAATTAATGTTTGTTCATCGATTTGGACAAACAGGGATTCACATAATAATCTCCCTTTCTTTTGTGATTAGGCACCATCAAAACATTCTCCTCATTGGGATAAATGATATTGAGTCTTTGGTTTCAAAAGAAAAACATCTTTTTTCACCTTTTTTGATTTAAAGTTCATTTTTCAATTGGATAAACTTAGATTTACACAATAATCTCCTTTCTTTTAATGATTGGGCACCACAAATTCATTCTCCTCGTTGGTATAAATGAATTGATGCTTTGGTTTCATAAGAAAAGCTTCTTTCTCTACCACTTTTAGAATTAATGTTCGTTCATCGATTTGGACAAACATGGATTCACATAATAATCTCCATTCCTTTCGTGATTAGGCACCATTAAAACATTCTCCTCATTGGGATAAATGATATTGAGTCTTTGGTTTCAAAGGAAAACATCTCTTTCAACCTTTTTTAGAATTCGCTTTTTAATTGGATAAACATGGATTCAAAAAATAATCTCTTTTCTTTTCGTTATTGGGCACCACAAACACATTCTCCTCATTAGGATAAATGGTATTGAGGCTTTTGTTTCAAAAGAAAAACAACTCTTTTTAAAATTTTTGGAATTAAAGTTCGATTTTCAGTTGGATAAACTCAAATTCACATAATAATCTCCTTTCTTTTAATGATTGGGTGCCATAAATTCGTTCTCCTCTTTGGGATAAATGGTATTGATGCTTTCATTTCATAAGAAAAACATCTTTTTCCACCATTTTTAGAGTTAATGTCCATTGGTCGATTTTGACAAACACGGATTCACAAAATAATCTCCTTTCTTTTCGTGATTAGGCACCATAAATGTATTCTCCTCATCGGGATAAATGATATTGGGGCTTTGGTTTCATAAGAAAAACATCTTTTTTTTACCATTTTTAGAATTAAAGTTCATTTTTCAATAAACATGGATTCACTTAATAATCTTCTTTCTTTTCATTATTAGGCACCAAAAACACATTCTCCTCGTTGGGATAAATGATATCGATGCTTTGATTTCTTAGGAAAAACAACTCTTCCTGCCATTTTTACAGTTAATGTTCATTGGTCGATTTTGACAAACATGGATTCATAAAATAATCTCTTTTCTTTTTATAATCAGGCACCATAAACGTATTCTCTTTATCGAGATAAATGATATTGAAGATTTGGTTTCATAAGGAAAACATCTTTTTTACCATTTTTAGATTTAAAGTTCGTTTTTCAATTTTATAAACTAGGATTTACATGGTAATCTCCTTTTGGGCACCACAAATTCATTCTCCTTACTGGTATTAATGAATTAATGCTTTGGTTTCATAAGAAAAGCATCTTTTTCAACCATTTTTAGAATTAATGTTCATTCATCGATTTGGAAAAACACGGATTCGTATAATATTCTCTCTTCCTTTCGTGATTAGGCACCATCAAAACATTCTCCTCACTGGGATAAACGATATTGAGTCTTTGGTTTCAAAAGAAAACATCTCTTTCAACCATTTTTAGAATTAAAGTTTTTTTTTCAATTGGATAAAAAGGGATTCACATAATAATTTCCTTTCTTTTCGTTATTAGGCCCCATAAACACATTCTCCTGATTGCGATAAATGATATTGAGGCTTTGGTTTCACAAGAAAAACAACTGTTTTTAAAATTTTTAGAATTAAAATTCGATTTTCAATTGGATAAACTTGGATTCACATAATAATCTTCTTTCTTTTAATGATTAGGTGCCACAAATTCATTTTTCTCATTGGGATAAATGGTATTGATGCTTTGGTTTCATAAGCAAAACATTTCTTCCCACCGTTTTTAGAGTTAATGTTCGTTGGTCGTTTTTGACAAATACAGATTCACAAAGTAATCTCTTTTCTTTTTATGATTAGGCACCGTAAACGCATTCTCCTTAACGGGATAAATGATATTAAGGCTTTGGTTTCATAAGAAAAACATCTTTTTTTTACCATTTTTAGATTTAAACCTCATCTTTCAATTGGATAAACACGGATTCACATAATAATCTCCTTTCTTTTCATTACTAGGCACCATAAACGCATTCTCTTCATTGGGATAAATGATATTGAGGCTTTGGTTTAATAAGAAAAACATCTCTTTTTGCCATTTTTAGATTTAAAGTTCATTTTTTTATTGAATAAACTTAGATTTGCATAATAATCTCCTTTCTTTTAATAATTGGGCACCATAAATTCATTTTCCTTATTGGTATAAATGAGTAGATGCTTTGGTTTCATCAGAAAAGCATCTTTTTCCACCATTTTTAGAATTAATGTTCGTTCGTCGATTTGGACAAACACAGATTCACATAAAAATCCCCCTTCCATTCGTGATTAGGCACTAGCAAAACATTCTCCTCATTGGGATAAATGATATTAAGTCGTTGGTTTCAAAGGAAAATAACTCTTTCAACCATTTTTAGAATTAAAGTTCTTTTTTCAATTGGATAAACACGGATTCACATAATAATCTTCTTTCTTTTCGTTAGTAGACACATAAACGCATTCTCCTCATCGGGATAAATGATATTGAGTCTTTGGTTTCATAAAAAAATACTTTTTAAAATTTTTAGAATTAAAGTCCGATTTTCAATGGATAAACTCGGATTCACATAATAATCTCCTTTCTTTTAATGATTCGGTGCCACAAATTCATTCTCCTCATTGGGATAAATGGTGTTGATGCTTTGGTTTCATAAGAAAAACATCTCCTCCCACCATTTTTACAGTTAAAGTCCATCGGTCAATTTTGACAAACATAGATTCACAAAATAATCTCCTTTCTTTTCGTGATAGGCACCATAAATGTATTCTTCTCATCAGGATAAATGATATTGGGGCTTTGGTTTCATAAGAAAAACATCTCTTTTCACCATTTTTAGAATTAAAGTTCGTTTTTCAATAGACATAGATTCACCTAATAATCTCCTTTCTTTTCGTTATTAGGCACCACAAACACATTTTCCTCATTGGGATAAATGATATCGATGCTTTGGTTTCTTAAGAAAAACAACTCTTCCCATCATTTTTAGAGTTAATGTTCATTGGTCGATTTCCACAAACATGGATAAAATAATCTCCTTTCTTTTTGTGATTAGGCACCATAAACATATTCTCCTTACCGGGATAAACTATATTGAGGCTTTGGTTTCATAAGAAAAACATCTCTTTTTTCGATTTTTAGATTTAAAGTTCGTTTTTCAATTGGATAAACACGGATTCACATAATAATCTCCCTTCTTTTCATTACTAGGCACCAAAAACGCATTCTACTCATTGAGATAAATGATATTGAGGCTTTGGTTTCATAAGAAAAACATCTCTTTTTATCGCTTTTAGATTTAAAGTTCGTTTTTCAGCTGGATAAACTTAGATTTACGCAATAATCTCCTTTCTTTTAATGATTGGGCACCATAAATTCATTCTCCTCATTGGTATAAATGAATAGATGCTTTGGTTTCATCAGAAAAGCATCTTTTTCTACCATTTTTAGAATTAATGTTCGTTCGTCAATTTGGACAAGCACAGATTCACATAAGAATCTCCTTTCCTTTCGTGATTAGGCCCCAGGAAAACATTCTTCTCATTGGGATAAATGATATTGAGTCATTGGTTTCAAAAGAAAACATCTTTTTCAACCATTTTTAGAATTAAAGTTCATTTTTCAATTAGATAAACACAGATTCACATAATAATCTCCTTTCTTTTCGTTATTAGGCGCCACAAACACATTCTCCTCATTGGGATAAATGATATTGAGTCTTTGGTTTCATACGAAAAAAAGACTTCTTAAAATTTTTAGATTAAAGTTCGATTTTCAATTGGATATACTCGACTTCACATAATAATCTCCTCTCTTTTAATGATTAGGTGCCACAAATTCATTCTCCTCATTGGGATAAATGGTATTGATGCTTTGGTTTCATAAGAAAAACATCTTTTCCCACTATTTTTAGAGTTAAAGTCCGTTAGTCGATTTTGACAAACACGGATTCATAAAATAATCTCTTTTCTTTTCATGATTAGGCACCATAAATGTATTCTCTGCATCGGGATAAATGATATTAGGGCTTTAGTTTCATAAGAAAAACATCTCTTTTTACCATTTTTAGAATTAAAGTTCGTTTTTCAATAAGCATGGATTCACCTAATAATCTTCTTTCTTTTAGTTATTAGGCACCACAAACACATTCTCCTTGTTGGGATAAATGATATCGATGCTTTGGTTTCTTAAGAAAAACAACTCGTCCCACCATTTTTAGAGTTAATGCTCATTGGTCGATTTCAACAAACACAGATTCACAAAATAATCTCATTTCTTTTTGAGATTATGCACCATAAACGCATTCTTCTTGCTAGGATAAATGATATTGAGGCTTTGGTTTCATAAGAAAACATCTTTCTTTTACCATTTTTAGATTTAAAGTTCATTTTTCAATTGGATAAACATGGATTCACATAATAATCTCTTTTCTTTTCATTACTAGGCACCATAAACGCATTCTACTCATTGGGGTAAATGATATTGAGGCTTTGGTTTCATAAGAAAAACATCTTTTTTTACCATTTTTAGATTCAAAGTTCATTTTTCAGTGGGATAAACTCAGATTTACGTAATGATCGCCTTTCTTTTAATGATTAGGCACCACAAATTTATTCTCCTCATTGGTATAAATGAATAGATGCTTTGGTTTCACCAAAAAATCAGCTTTTTCTACCATTTTCAGAATTAATGTTCGTTCATCGATTTGGACAAACAGGGATTCACATAAGAATCCGCCTTCCATTCATGATTAGGCACCAGCAAAACATTCTCTTCATTGGTGTAAATGCTATTGAGCCTTTGGTTTCAAAAGAAAACATCTATTTCAACCATTTTTAGCATTAAAGTTCGTTTTTCAATTAGATAAACATGAATTCACATAATAATGTCCTTTCTTTTCGTTATTAGGAACCACAAACACATTCTCCTCATTGGGATAAATGATATTGAGTCTTTGGTTTCATAAGAAAAAAACTCTTTCTAAAATTTTTTGAATTAAAGTTCGATTTTCAATTGGATAAACTCGGATTCACATGATAATCTCATTTCTTTTAATGATTGGGTGCCACAAATTCATTCTCCTTATTGGGATAAACGGTATTAATGCTTTGGTTTCATAAGAAAAACATCTCTTCCCACCATTTTTAGAGTTAATATTCATTGGTCAATTTCAACAAACACAGATTCACAAAATAATCTCCTTTCTTTTCATGATTAGGCACCATAAATGCATTCTCCTCATCAGGATAAATGATATAAAGGCCTTGGTTTCATAAGAAAAACATCTATTTTTTCCATTTTTAGATTTAAAGTTTAGTTTTCAATTGGATAAAGTTGGATTTACATAATAATCTCCCTTCTTTTAATGATTGGGCGTGACAAATTCATTCTTCTCATTGGTACAAATGAATTGATGCTTTGGTTTCATAAAAAAAACATCCTTTTCTACCATTTTTAAAATTAATGTTTGTTCATCGATTTTGACAAACACAGATTCACATAATAATCTCCCTTCCTTTTATGATTAGGCACATCAAAACATTCCCCTCGTTGGGATAAATGATATTGAGTCTTTGGTTTCAAAAGAAAAACATCTTTTTTCACCTTTTTTTGATTTAAAGTTCATTTTCAATTGGATAAAATCGGATTTACATAATAATCTCCTTTCTTTTAATGATTGGGCACCACAAATTCATTCTCCTCATTGGTATAAATGAATTGATGCTTTGGTTTCATAAGAAAAACATCTTTCTCTACCATTTTTAGAATTAATGTTCGTTCGTTGACTTGGACAAATACGGATTCACATAATACTCCCCATTCCTTTCGTGATTAGGCGCCATCAAAACATTGTCCTTATTGGGATAAATGACATTGAGTCTTTGGTTTCAGTAGAAAATGTCTCTTTCAACCATTTTTAGAAATAAAGTTCGTATTTCAAGTGGATAAACATGGATTCAAAAAATAATCTCCTTTCTTTTCATTATTGGGCACCACAAACACATTCTCTTCATTGGGTTAAATGGTATTGAGGCTTTTGTTTCACAAGAAAAAAACTTTTTTTAAATTTATTGGAATTAAAGTTCGATTTTCAATTGGATAAACTCTGATTCACATAATAATCTTCTTTCTTTTAATGATTGGGTGCCACAAATTCATTCCCCTTAATGGGATAAATGGTGTTGATGCTTTGGTTTCATAAGAAAAACATCTCTTCCCACCATTTTTAGAGGTAATGTCCGTTGGTCGATTTTGACAAACACGGATTTACAAAATAATTTCTTTTCTTTCATGATTAGGCACCAAAAATGTATTCTCCTCATCGGGATAAATGATATTGGGGCTTTGGTTTCATAAGAAAAACATTTTTTTTACCATTTTTAGAATTAAAGTTCGTTTTTCAATAAACATGGATTCACCTAATAATCTCTTTTCTTTTTGTTATTAGGCACTACAAACACATTCTCCCTATTGGGATAAATTATATCGATGCTTTGGTTTCTTAAGAAAAACAACTCTTCCTATCATTTTTAGAGTTAATGTTCACTAGTCAATTTCGACAAACATGGATTCACAAAATAATCTCATTCTTTTTGTGGTTAGGCACCATAAACACATTCTCCTTATTAGGATAAATGATATTGAGGCTTTGGTTTCATAAGAAAAACCTCTCCTTTTACCATTTTTAGATTTAAAGTTCATTTTTCAATTGGATAAACTCGAATTTACATGGTAATCTCCTTTCTTTTAATGATTCGGCACCAAAAATTCATTCTCCTCACTAGTATAAATGAATTGATGCTTTGGTTTCATAAAGAAAGCATCCTTTTCAACCATTTTTAGAATTAATGTTCATTCATCGATTGGACAAATACGAATTTATATAATAATCTCCCTTCCTTTCGTGATTAGGCGCCATTAAAACATTCTTCTCATTGGGATAAATGATATTGAATTTTTGGTTTCAAAAGAAAAACATCTCTTTCAACTATTTTTAGAATTAAAGTTCCTTTTTCAATTGGATAAAAACATATTCACATAATAATCTCCTTTCTTTTCGTATTAAGCACCACAAACACATTCTTCTCATTGGGATAAATGATATTGAGTCTTTGGTTTCATAAGAAAAAAACTCTTTTTAAAATTTTTAGAATTAAAATTTGATTTTCAATTGGATAAACTCGGATTCACATGATAATCTCATTTCTTTTAATGATTCCATGCCATAAATTCATTCTCCTCATTGGGATAAATGGTGTTGATGCTTTGGTTTCATAAGAAAAACATCTCTTCCCACCATTTTTAGAGTTAATGTTCGTTGGTCGATTTCAACAAACATGGATTCACAAAACAATCTCCTTTCTTTTCGTGATTAGGCACCATAAACGCATTTTCCTCATCGGGATAAATGATGTAGAGGCTTTGGTTTCATAAGAAAAACATCTCTTTTTTCAATTTTTAGATTTAAAGTTCATTTTTCAATTGGATAAACTCAGATTTACATAATAATCTCCTTTCTTTTAATGATTGGGCATGACAGATTCATTCTCCTCATTGGTATAAACGAATTGATGCTTTGGTTTCATAAGAAAGCATCCTTTTCTACCATTTTTAGAATTAATGTTTGTTCATCGATTTGGACAAACATGGATTCACATAATAATCTCCCTTCCTTTTGTGATTAGGGACCATCAAAACATTCTCCTCATTGGGATAAATGGTATTAAGTCTTTGGTTTCAAAAGAAAAACATCTTTTTTCGCTATTTTTTCATCTTAAAGCTCGTTTTTCAATTGGATAAACTCGAATTTACATAATAATCTCCTTTCTTTGAATGATTGGGCACCATAAGTCCATTCCTCTCATTGGTATAAATGAATTGATGCTTTGGTTTCATAAGAAAAGCGTCATTTTCTACCATTTTTAGAATTAATGTTTGTTCAACGATTTGGACAAACACGGATTCACATAATAATTTCCCTTTCTTTTGTGATTAGGCACCATCAAAATATTCTCCTCATTAGGATAAATGATATTGAGTCTTTGGTTTCAAAAGAAAAACATATTTTTTTCATAATTTTTTTATTTAAAGTTCATTTTTCAATTGGTTAAACTCATATTTACATAATAATCTCCTTTCTTTTAATGATTGGGCACCACAAATTCATTCTCCTCATTGGTATAAATGAATTGATGCTTTGGTTTCATAAGAAAAGCATCTTTCTCTGCCATTTTTAGAATTAATGTTTGTTTGTCGATTTGGATAAACATGGATTCACATAATAATGTCCATTCCTTTCATGATTAGGCACCATCAAAACATTCTCCTCATTGGGATAAATGATATTGAGTCTTTTGTTTCAAAAGAAAACATCTCTTTAGCTATTTTTAGAATTAAAGTTCATTTTTCAATTGGATAAACACGAATTCACATAATAATCTCCTTTCTTTTCATTATTGGGCACCACAAACACATTCTCCTCATTGGGATAAATGGTATTGAGGCTTTTGTTTCACAAGAAAAACAGCTCTTTTTAAAATTTTTGGAATTAAAGTTTGATTTTCAATTGGATAAACTCGGATTTACATAATAATCTCCTTTCTTTTAATGATTGGGTGCCATAAATTCATTCCACTCATTGGGATAAATGGTGTTGATGATTTGGTTTCATAAGAGAAACATCTCTTCCCACCATTTTTAGAGTTAATATTCGTTGGTCAATTTTGACAAAACATGGATTCACAAAATAATCTTCTCTCTTTTCGTGATTAAGCACCATAAATGTACTGTCCTCATCGGGATAAATGATATTGGGGCTTTGGTTTCATAAGAAAAACATCTCTTTTTACCATTTTTAGAATTAAAGTTCGTTTTTCAATAAACATGGATTTACCTAATAATCTCTTTTCTTTTCGTTATTAGGCACTATAAACACATTCTCCTCATTGGGAGAACTGATATCGATGCTTTGGTTTCTTAAGAAAAACAACTCTTCGCACCATTTTTAGAGTTAATATTCATTGGTCGATTTTGACAAACACAGATTCATAAAATAATCTCCTTTCTTTTTGTGATTAGGCACCATAAATGCATTCTCCTCATCGGGATAAATGATATTGGGGCTTTGGTTTCATAAGAAAAACATCTATTTTTACCATTTTTATATTTAAAGTTCATTTTTCAATTGGATAAACTCGGATTTACATGGTAATCTCTTTTCCTTTAATGATTGGGCACCACAAATTCATTCTTCTCACGGGTATAAATGAATTGATGCTTTGGCTTTGTAAGAAAAGCATCTTTTCCAACTATTTTTAGAATTAATGTTCATTCATCGATTTGGACAAACACGGATTCATATAATAATCTCCCTTCCTTTCCTGATTAGGCATAATCAAAACATTCTCCTCGTTGGGATAGATGATATTGAGTCTTTGGTTTCAAAAGAAAAACATCTCTTTCAACCATTTTTAGAATTAAAGTTCATTTTTCAATTGGATAAAAATGGATTCACATAATAATATTCTTTCTTTTAATGATTGGGCACCACAAATTCATTATCCTCATTGGTATAAA
>JAQSVH010039772.1:0-10059 GCA_029448705.1 Adansonia digitata | reverse complement strand
TGAAAAGTTCAAAAGTGGACTTAAATGCAATTAACTTAAAAGTTGGGAGCACTTTAATGGTAGGTATTTAAACCCTATTTTAGTTGTCCCTTAATTTCTAATCAGATGTAGATGCCACTTTATCTCCCTCAAAGAAAATATTCTCAACACCTTAGAATTCTACATTATCTCTATGTGGTTCTAGACAAAAAATCAATTTTCTTTTCTTCTATGAGGTTTTAGTGTACAAAATCATTGCCAAGGGAAAGTTTTCAAAACCTAAACTATTAGCACGACTCTTGGCGAAGTCTCAACTTGAAAAAGGATTTTCTGGAGTCATCTGTATGGTCATTGTTAGAAGCAGGATGATTGGATAGGTTGGTTTGCAACATCGAGTTTAATGTACAAGCATGAAGGAAGGATAATGATTAATTAGAAAGGATGTCATGTTTTGAATTAAGATCTGAATTTTTAAATCTCAGATTCTTTTTGTGGATGTTAGACCAATTAAAGGCTTGTAAGATGATTCGCGATTAATGTTCAATCATTTTTTTACTCTCTTGTCCCATATGTTTGTCTAGTCAGTTTATTTTATATTTTTATTGTAAACAATTTTAACCTAATCTGAACAATAGACATATGAAACCCTATTATTTACCCTTCCAATTGCAACTTTTACAGTCTGTTTGAGTTAAAAATAAATTTGGGAAGCACTGTCCCTATTTTAAGAGAGGTCACAATTCAAGATTTCTATGTTATCATTTTTAAGGCATTCGAATTCCTTAGAATGAGCATGTTTTGCATCATTATCAGGTGGTTGAGAAAATTTTCATAGGTCACATGAAGCTTAATGCAATGCTTACAATTTCAAAGGAATTGATTAAAGTTCTACGTTTCCAAAATCTCTTTTGATTTTTAATTTCACACTTTTCCTACATATTTTAAGAAAAATTTTATATTTTAAAATAATTAATGGATTTTTAACTAGTTTTCAATTATTTTGTTTCACAATCCCTTTTTTGGAAGTTTTTAGATATATTTTTTTCTTAGTCCCATTTTTTGGACTTTATCCAGTTTTCATTAGAATATTCATGCTTTAATTGCCATTCTTATCTAAGCTTGTGTCTAAGCTATAGGTTATTTCTTTAAATATCCAAGGCTTTTTATGAGATACATTTTGAATCGACACCTTTTCATTTTTTCCATAAATTTTTATGAATCATTGCTACTTTAGTTATATGTCATGATTACTCACTGACATGTAGTATAGAGTGACATGAATGCATCCATAAAAATCCAATTTTTGCTTCTTAAATAACTCAGGCAATATTTTTGGATAGAGGCATTTCTCAAGTCTTTTACTACTTTAAAAAGGAGATGTTAGGGGTGCTTGAATTGAAAATACCCTTTTTTAAACATTAAATCCAAAAAGTTATTTTTAATGAAAACTCTATGTTTTGCCAAACTTTGAGGAGCATAGAAATTTTTGCATTCATAAAGATCGAGTGGTTCATTTTAAAGTTCATTATAACATCTAAAAGAAGATTTGATTGAATACTAAAATCAAAATTGAAAACCTGAACCTAAGATAAAATTTGGCCAGATGATATCGATGTAGAGCATTATAGGGTGCTAATCTTTCCCTACATGTAATTGACTTCCAAACCCAATTTTTACTTTGGTTTTCAAAGCATATAATAAATCAAACTTTTTAAAATCATTTTTATCAATTTTAGTATGTGTCCAATCATGCCTAGCCAAAAAGATTTATGGTGACTCTAATTTCTCGACTATTTCATACTAGCTGTATGAAAAGTCGATGGGCGATTTGCTCTAGCCCTACTCTAAACAATATTAATTTTTTTAGGATTCACACTTAAGGCATGTTATGATAGTATTTCACCTGTCTATCTATGAAAATACTCTTATGTGTCAATGGTGTAAATAGTCCTCACACTTGTGACATAGGTCACCTTGTATATGGAATCGCAGGCTTACAATTCATCACAAATAGGTATCTAAGTCATGCTTATGGTAGGGTGGTTTTAGGAATGATATGAAGCATACTAATAGTGAATGAATAATCTAAAGAAAATTTATTATCCCAAGTAATATAAGGAGACATATCTTAGTTGATCTTGGATTATGTTAACTTAGAAGTTCTTGGCCAAGGCATATGATATTATGGAGTTAACAAAATAATGGTTGTAAGACTAATAGGAAATAGGTTAAGAGTAGAGACTAAATTGTGCTTTTACCTTCTCTGCTACACATGATAAAAATATTGAATTAGACTAAGACTAAAAGGCTTGTCAAACAATCCCGATTGTTTTGACAATTGGATGGCCACATACTTATCAATTCATATATTATGTATTTTGTCATGTCATAATCATGTTTAAGGTATTTTATGTTTATATCAATTTTTATATGTTAATATTTTATATTATATAGATTTTTAAGAATATATTTGTGTCATGTATTACTTTATGCATGTTATATTTGTGTAATTATGTCTAATATTACTAGCTCTAAGTGGCCATGATGCATTATTGTCGCAACATGGCCTAGATATGAACCCTAACCAGTTTAGCTTAAAATGGCATATGTACTTTTTATTTCTACATACATAAATCACTAATCTTTTATTTGTAGGGGTCATACCATTATTATCTTTCTTATTTTTGTCTTTGAGGACTGAGTTGTCGAGAGGAATCACTCACTCGACTTGACCTTAAATAGTAAAAAAATGACCATTTATTTTAGAGTTACCACCAATTTTTATGACTGAGTTGAGGTAAATCGGGGAGCCATAAGTATGTATAAGATATATTGGTGCATGAATATTGATATAAGGCCTTTACGTCACTAAAAACTTGAATTTTCACATGTAGTATCAATACAAGAGGGTTTGATATCAATACCTAATGTTGTGTATCAATACGTAGTATGTTTGTCTCAATACAGACTTTAGCGATAGCTAAAGTTGTGATTTTTGGCAAAATGTATCGATACACAAGTATAAGTATCAACACAAGTCCATGGAGTATCGATACAGGGTTTTAAGTCTCAAGACTGGAAATACCTTTTTGCTCTTAGTGTCGATGCACAACTTATTGTGTCGATACTTATGGCTAAAAGTACCATGTGTATCGATGCAACATGTTTTGTATCGATACACCATAGTAGTTTTACCTAGTTCAAGGCACTTTTTTAGCCTTTAAAATTTCGATTTAAACAAGTTTTTACATTGAAAAACTATCACAAATCATTGCAAACCTCAACTATGGGCCTATGATTAGATTGAACCAAATTATTAAAGCTCAAATAGCCAATAACAAGGGTCACTTTCATAAAATACATAGTTGTAAGAAGGCATGGTAGGCATATCTCCAGCTACAGGCTGTCACAGCCTTTTTGCTTGCCTATTCAGCATAGCAAAACCAATAGGAAGAAAATTGCTAAGCAAAATAGTTTGAGATGTCCTTTGGTGTAAGGGAAAAAAATTAAAAATGCCCTTACTTTGTCTCCTAAAAGCATTGGCTAAGCATTAAATAAAGACAAACTTCCAGCCATTCCCAAAGAAAACTTTCAACCATTTTCAAAAAAAAAAAAAACTATCCAACAATATCAAAAGGCTTTATCCATTCCCAAGAACTCTCTAACAATATCTCGCCCCAAAACTCTTCTAAAAAAACACTATTTTATCGTTTTTCACCTTTAACCATCTTTTGTTCCCATAGCTCCCTAAAACCACCATAAACAAACCTTTAAAATCTCAATATTTCACACACTTTCACCCTCAAAACACCCTACTAGCAACCATATTGCTAGAAAGCTTCTTCTTTTCACCTTTGTTTTGCTAAATAATAGCAAAGAGAGGGAAGAAACTAAGCTTAAAGTCACTACTTTAAGTAAAAAAGAAAGTTTAAGCATTTGTTGGTATATTTTCTACCTTGTTCCATACATTTTCTTTTTTTATCATCCATTTTATTTTAGTGAGCCCTTCATGCTATCATGACCCTCCTAAGACTCTCATGTATTATTGTTGCCTTGGTTGCAGTAGTCTTAGGATCTTGATGACCCTCTTGACACTTTGATGTTTTTTGGATGTGTAAACTTGCCATACTTCATTTTTATCATTACACAGCCTTTGTTCATGCATTTTTGGCCATGTTTCTTCCATATTCACATATTCATCTCATATTTAAATGGCTATCTTAACATGTTTTATGTATGTTCATACATTTTTTTTTGTTTTAAGGAGTCTTATGAAATAAAAAAGCTATCTTGACAACTCTAGAATTCATTTCTTTGTTTAAACATGTTCATATCATTTTTATGCACCTTATTTGTCATCTTTTAACTTTTTTGTCACCCATTTTCATGTCAAAATGTCATGTTTGCATTTTTAATCCATGTTCATCTTTGTAAGCGTTGTATTTTATTCATGACATCCTTGCTAAAAATACTTGTTTTTTTCCCTAAAAACCTAATTTTCAAAAAAATCCCTAAGTTAAGTTAATGCTACCTCCAATAAATGAAGGATAGATTGGATTTCATGTTTTCATAAAACTGGACTTCAAATCTTAGGGATAGATTAACATTTCAGCTCTAGATTCATGTTGAAATAAGTTCATTTTTCAAAAAAAAAAAAGATCCCTTTTTAGTTGTTAAAGTATTAAGCCTTGATCCTGAGTCTCATATTTCGTTTAGTGACACAGTCGATGGGTTATTTCATCATCTTAAACTACTCTGGGATTATGAAATGAACTTATCAAGCCCATGTTACTTTTCTTCATGGATGTTTGGATATCCTAGACCTAAGCCTATCTTTGAAAATACCTAAGAATATCGAATAGCCCTATGTTTTGCTCTGGTAGCATTGTAACCTTAGATTGGAAAATTATTATTAAGCCACAAAAACGTTTTCCTTTTTTTTAATATTTTTCTTTAAAAGGCATTAAATTAGCTTTCTAACAATGTCTTGTCTACCTTTAGATCATCCCAGATGAAAGAATTATGATTTTTTGAACCTTTGCTGTTTGGAACCAATGTGTAATATTCTGTTTGAGCCATTGGCCAAGCAATGACCTTTAGTTGATTTTTAAATATTTTTCTTAAAAGATTCATAATATGCCCTTTTTAAAAAGGTGTTCTTCATGATTTAATGATTACGGATAAGCCTAGAATGATTTTTCAAAATCCATAATGCCCTTCACTTGCACATGCTGCTAGTGTCTAGATAGACCTAATTTCAAAAATTAATTTCGCCTAGAAAGTAATTTTCTGGGATTTCAAAATATTTTTACATTAAACCTTATCAAGTTACCTTTTCAATGGTACCTTTTTTAACCCTTAAGGTCTTCGAATGCACCAGAAATAAATTCGGGAAAGGAGATGACATGATGCTATCCCTTATTTTTAACTTAAGCTCTAATTTCTTTTTATTAAAACATTTGAATGCTTCGAAACACACTTAATTGATTCCCCTACAATGCAAGCCCCTTACACTTGAATCAAAGCTAAAATATAAAAATAAAAAGTGGTTTCATACTAGATATCTCTTTCCTCTATATTAAAACTTTTGCTAGAGGAGATATTACCACTCTACTACTCTAAAGGGGATACCACACCCCGTTTTTAATTCAAAACTTAAATTTTCTTTTCGGATCCACCTTTAAGATTCTTAAGCCTTATCTAAAGCTATCAAAAACTTTTATTTTTTTAGGGATACTCTAACCCCACTACTCCAAAGGGATTCTCTAACCCCATTTTCAATCAAAAATTCAAATTTTCTCTTTATATTTCTTAACTCTATCTTTAGGGATATTCCAATCCCACCTATTCGAAGGGGCACTCAAACCTTGCTTTACCTTAAAAAAATCCAAAATTTTTTCTCATCCAGATGCTTCATACTGCTTTGATTAAAATCATCTTTGTCCTTTAAATTACCATCGAATCTAGATCGGTCTCTAAAATTGTCATCTCGGTTATTCTTCTATAATCAAAGGCAATTATTAGATACATTTTGATTATCCCTAATTTTCATGTTCTTTTGTTTGTGGTTGTTTATTTATGATATTATTATATTTCTCCTTTTTTGTCTTACTAACATGTTTTTTTTAGTGATTGTCATGCATTCATGTTTAAAATTTGTCTTTTGATAAAGCTTACAAGGCAATGCTCCATGTTGGCATCTCTTTAGTGCCTAATATGGAACATCCAATTTTTTTAATCTAATCCGGACATTGTTTTCATAAAAATCCCTATGCTTCTTACATCTCTGAGGCACATAGGTAAGCTAATTTTCTTAAAAAAATCTAAATCTAAATTTACAAAACTTCATGCATTAAAGGAAATTATATCTAAATAAAAACTAAATGGAATTGATTTAACTAAGACCAAAGTGAGACATAGTTAGCAGGTATCGATTTCAGCATCGTGGGGATATTAATCCTTCTTTGCGTGTAATCAACTCCTGAACCTAACCAATGAATCTTTGGACTTTGTAGAACTTGAAATCGATGTTTCAAGTTTCATAACTTGAAATATTATTTTTAATAGGCATCCGATCTTGCTTAGCGTAAAATGGTCGATGGCGACTCCAAGTTTATGGCCACTTTACGGTGGCCACCCGAGATTCGATTGGATGAGTGATTCATCTGATGGTTTCCCTTTCCTTCACATTATTATGCTTAATCCAAATCCTGATCATGGGATAACTCAATGGCTTGACTACAACCAACCATCATTTATTTTAAGTCAAGTGCACCATGCCCTTTGGATCATCCAAAGTTTTAAAGGCGGGCACATGGTGGCACTAACAATCATTTGTTTCTCTATTAGCAAGGGTGAATCTGAGTGGCTTTTTTCATCCCCCTCAAAGCTTATTACTTGAAGCTTTTGTCAGCTCTCTTTTTTGTGCTCATAAGAAAAAACAACTCGAGACTCGATCGATGGCGTGTCTTTTCTCATCTATGGCCTTAATAGATGGACCAATGTGCTCATCTCACTCCTCATAGAACTCAATTTTGGATCGATCAATCATGCCTTGGATCATTTCTAAGAAAAGCATGTAGTGTTGTAGAGTGTGCCCTTGACCACAATGGTAGCAAATAGTTTAATTGTTCTTTTACTCTGGTTTTTGACACCCTACACTATTTTTACTTTAAAAACGCTTGTCATACCTTACTCATTAGGGTTTTAACTTCTTTGAAGCTTCTTCCCAACATCTTTTCCCTTTGATTACCATATTCACTTTTGGCTCTGCATGGTTAGGAAGTGGATTGGCTTCACTATTAGGTCTAGGGCCTTGATAGACCTTAATCATACCTTTTTTTTAGCAAACCCTGCACCTTTCTCTTAAATGAGGTGTAATACTCAATAAAGTGGCCTTATGCCCCAGCATGAAACTTATAATTGGCAATTTTATCATACCATTTAAGGTATGGAGGTGACCTTTGGTTCATGAATACTAGGGCCACTAGCTGACCTGCCAATAGATGGGTGTAAATTTTTTTGTAGGAGTAAAAAAGTGGCTCAAAGTGTTCCTTTTCGCACGATGCATGTTGATTATCTGAAGCTCTTGCATTGTTTACATTGTGGGATTATTCACTTTGGGCTATGTTTTGAACAAGATTTAGCATGAAGCTCATTGTCAGAATAGTCCTGAGAAGCACATACCCTATGTTAAATTTTGATTTCTATTAAACCTAGTAGAACTTTCACTAACAGCATTCACCTTCATCTTCTTACCCTTAGTTGTTGACTTCTTTACCAATTTGATATCTTTTCACTTTTGATAGCATTATCGATCATTTTTCCCATATAACCATATTAGCAAAATCTTTCATGGTATTTCCCACCAACATTTCATAGTTGGAGCACATAAAGTGCTGATAAACAAGACCGTCATCTCTTTCTTGGTCAAAAAAGGGTAAACTTGAGCTGCTTCTTTTTTCTACCTTTGACTATGCTACCTTAAGCTTTCAGAGGCTTTCTTTTTCATGTTCATAAGGGAGAGAGAACTTGAAGCCTAATCGAACACATACTTATTAATGATAAAAAAAGCTACTAGCCAAATCTACCTATATCTAAATTCTTATAGGATCAAGCCCCATATACCACTAGATAGATACCTTGATCTAACTATCCTAGAAGTAGTGAATCAACAGCTTTCCACCCTTCTCATATCTAGCCATCTTACAGCAATACATGTGAAAGTGTGTTGTGGAATCTGTAATCCTATTGTATTTTTCAAAATTTAGAACTTTGAATTTAGGTGAGATAATGAGATTGAAAACTAGTCGTAAAGATTTTACATTTATAACCCTAAATTTGTCACTTCTTTTGATAGCTTGAAGGTGCTTTCCCAATGATTGATACTTGTTTAAAGCCTTCATAATTTTTCAAGGACCTTTTACTTTTTTTATTCCATTTGCTCATCAAGATCTAAGACTATAGGCTTTATTTGTAAAGAGCCTGCACTTTGAAACCCTTGACCCAAATAGGATGTTGCTATGGGGTTATGAATGGCTGAGCTGATGGGATATTTGCTACTGGAGGATGTTATCCATGCCATGCCCCTTCTTGAGCATTGATGGCTTCAGTACCATTGTTCAAGTTGCTCTCGAGACTTGATTCTTTTTTTGCATCGACTGTACTTGTTTACCGTTTTTCCTTCAAAACATCTGACAATAGCTTAGTTATTTCCACAATATGGGCTAGGAGTTCTTTATTCTTGCAGAGTGATTGCTTTTGAGACCCTTATACATGAGTTTAAGTCTATCAATGTAGGCTTAGTGATCATTTTCCATCTCTTTTCTACGATTGTGAGTGTTATACTAATGAAAACTATAGGTTTTGTGTTTTGGAGTGCCTTTACTTTGGATTATTATCGGATTGGACTTTTATAATGCATTGTGAACATGTTTAATAAGATAAAGATAAGTATGCAATTAGATGCAATTAACATAAATGCATAAAGGAGTAAAAGAATTAAATTAGTCATGCAAATGCATGTGGGACAGTCAGACTTAGGAAATAGCTTCATCAATAGCATCTTTCATTAAAGCAACAAAATGTTTAAATTACACCTGAATACATTTAGAAATGCCTAACATGGTTACATTGCTTGATTACATTTCCATAAAATACAATAATTTTTGTTTATGGTCTTTAATGGGCAAAATATAATGTGTTAAGATCGAGATATGTCCATCATCCTCTCAGCCTTTAACTGAGCCACCTGAATCTACTTAGTAAGATGGCAGTGATGGTCTTGATAAATTTGGCATGCGTGATCAACCACTTTAGCCATTCTTGCTCTCATTGTTAAGAGGCTCATGCTAATTCATCAACTCGGCCTTAGTGGGCTTGAAAAGAGTGCTCTAAATCTTGAATTTTGAGTGTAAAAGTCTCATTTTTAACCTAATTTACTCTTAAATCCAAGACTTAGCTTTTAGCTATCCATTCTTCATTCGATAAATTGATGTAAAGTTATGCAATTCCTTTTTGAGTGTAGCAATTTTTGCTTCCCACTTAACTAATGACATACTGAGGTGTCGAGACTAGCTTGCTAAGCAAAGGGCCATATTATCTTTCTTTAAACTCTTAAGATCCTCCTTGAAGTGGTTTTTCTCTTTGACAACCCAGTTTATCTTACCATCCTGGAGAAAGAGATGCATTTCTAATTGACTTTTTTTCCTAAGTGATTTTCTTGGCAAAGGTTACCTTTTTTTTTCAAACTCACGTTTGAGCAATTCAATCTCAGAGGGAAATTCATCAATTAATACCCATGATGTTCCAATAGCAGACAAAGGTAAGGACTCCTTGAGATAATGGATCTTCCACTAGTCATATCCTAGGGTTATGCTATTTCCTCTTTAATACCTGTTTGTGCAATAAGTTTGTCTCCAAGCATGGCAAGCTAGTTGAACTTTTGACTTGTAATCAGGCTCATCGTAATTACAATCCCATTGCTCAAGGTTTTGGACAAAGGGAATAAATTATGGACACTAAAATTATCATAGAACTAGGATAGTTGTATAACTAGTGCTTCCCCATAATCCCATGAGT
>JAQSVH010039771.1:0-35626 GCA_029448705.1 Adansonia digitata | reverse complement strand
TCCATGTATGAATCCTTAGCCTAACATATTTCAAGCATATTTATACATTAGCTTGCATATTGTCATGAATCATTGTCCTTTTCAGTATCCATAACATTTTCTTGTCAAAGTGCATAACATTTTCTTTGTCTAGACTACTGGTAAAGTTAGTAGCCTTATTCATGTTATGTACCATCCCTTCGTATGTTTGTTCTCTTTTCCTTGTCAAAGTGCATGTTTGATGGTCGTAAAAAGAACTGATTTTCAAAACCTCTGCAAGACAAGCATGCTAACCTCAACCAATGAGGACTAGCATTAACTTAGCATTTTCCTTAAAGATAACTAAAAATCTTGGGGAAGATAAAGTTTTCCAGATCTGTAATCCTAATTAAACAAATTCAAAACTTTTAATTTTTCAATGAAAATGGCCTTGCACTTACTCCTTAAACGTTCATGCCTTGTTTTTAAGTCAAAACCTTAAGTGGTATGATCGATAGGCTGTTTCATTGTCCCAAATTACTCTGGGGCTGTGCAAATGAGTTTGCGATGCTCATGCCACTATTTCCCTTTAATCATGATGTTCGAATGTCGATGACTCCAGTTTGGACCCGTAAACATAGAGAAAATAAGAAATATCCTCTCCTTTGCTTTGTCCCATGTTGGTAGTATCACTATTACAAATTGAACAATCACTTTAAGATCCCAAATGATTTTTCATGAATTTTATAATATGTTTCTCTAAAAGTGTGTTAAAATATATTTAAAACGAGGTTTTGTTCACCTGAATCAGTTCAGATGAAAGAGTTATGATTTTTCAAATCTAAACTATCTGGAATTGCTAGAGTTAACAAAATGCATTCTGGTTGGGCCCTTTAGGCCCATTTTTCCTAAAAAGTTTGTGAAATTCCCTTTCTGAAAAGTATTATTTGTGATTTTTTGATACCAAATGAGTCTGAAATGATTTTTCAAATTTTGACTACCCTTTTTCTCGCATGCCTTGTTAATAGCATAATTGACCCAAATTTGAAAATTTATTTCCCTAAAAAGTTATTTTTTGGGATATTAGGAATATTTTTAGATTGACCCTTGTCAAGTTACCATTCTGACGGTATCTTATCCATCATCTAAAGCCTTCAAACCAATTTAGAATAAAATCAGAAAGTCGGATCACATGATGCTATCCCCTGTTCTCGATCATGGTAAAAATTAAGTTGTTTTCCTTCACACTAATTTCTTTTGCCAAAAATCATCAAAATGCTCAAACATTTCATAAATCATAAAGTTTTGTCAACTTAAGTTTTCCAACTTGACTTCTTTAAAGAGTTTCAGATAATGTCACCTTTAGGTATACTCCAACTCTAACCTTCTGAGGGGATACCTAACCCCGCTTTCCAAAATTACTAAGATTTAAAAGTTTTCCTTTGTCAAAATTATTCGTTATCTATGGGGATACTCCAATCCCATCTTTTGAGGGGATATCTAGCCCTGTCTTTCAACTACAATTAAATTTTTCTCTTTCATAAACTTCCATGAATGTACCAAGAGTCAAATACATTTTTTTTTTAAAAAAAAAACCTCATTCAATCAAGGGACCTAGACGTGTCTCAAAAATTATCAATTCGGTTATTCCTAGATAATCGATGCCAATTGCAAGATAAATTCAATAGTCCATCTCTTCCTTTTATCATTACATTGAATGGTCCATGTTATGTTACTTCATTCGTTGCTGTACTAATGTGATTTCTTTGTGATGACTATTTGCATGCATGTTTTCACAATATTTCAAGTAAAACTAAAGGTAATATTCTGTTGGGTATCTCTCCAGTGCCCAAAGTGGAATATTCCACTTTTCAAAGTAAAGCCAGAGGTTATTTTTATTAAAAATCTCTATATTCCCTATCTCTCTGGGGCATGTATGAGATTAAATCTTTTCATCAAAACTTGGATTTGTATTTTTATAAAATTCAAGCATCAAAAGGGGGTTATATCGAAATAGTGATGAGTTAAGATCAAAAGAATTGAAATTGAGATAAAACATAACTAATAAGGTATCGATTTCAAGTGTTGCAAAGAGGTTCATGCCTCATCGTGCATAACCAACTCTCGAACCTAAATGGTGAATCTTTTTACTACGTAGCCCACAAAATCGATGTTCTGAGTTTTGTAACTCAAGATATAGGTTTCAATAGGCATTCGATCATGCCTAGCCCAAAATGATCGATGTTGATTCTAAGCATTGGCCATTTCATGATGGTCAACCGAGACCAATAAAATGAATGATTCATCTTATGGTCCCCTTCACTGTATCATAAGTCAAGAATTCGTACTTTGTCATTTTCATCATATGGCGAAGGAAAAGTCTCGATCAAAATGACATTTCCCAGTTAGAAAAATATTTTAAGTTTATGCACCCATGATCTGCGAGGATCCACCTTCAAGCATGTTGCATAGCGATAAGTGTTATGTTCCCCTAGCTCAAGAAAAACAGAAGGTTGCCAAGCACCAGTACCACTCAAGCCTAAGCAAAGAATTTAGAGCATGAGAAAGTCAAGGAAGCAGTGAGTGAAAGAGAAGCCATGAAGTTTTTAATCAAGCATAGTGAATACTGCATTGTAGACTAGTTAAGCAAACAACCTGCAAAGATTTATGTGCTATCTGTGCTTTGTAATTCAGAGGTTCACCGAAATGCATTACTGAAGGTGTTGAACAAAGCATATGTGCCACTGGATGTCTCCATAGACAGATCGACTAGTGAGCAACATCACAGTTGATAATTATATCTTTTTCACCGATAATGAGATCCCTCCTAAAGTTAGAGGTAGTTATAAAGCTTTACATATCATAACCCAAAGCAAGGGATGCATTTTGCCCAAAGTACTCATAGACAATAGGTCAGCCCTTAATGTTATGCTAATGACTACATTAAGCAAACTCCCTGTCGATCAGTCCAACCTCAAGAGTAGGCACACCGTAGTCTGAGCTTTTGGTGGAACATGTCGTAGAGTAATTGGAAATATCACCATCCAGCTCTAGATAGGCCCATGTACATATGAAATTTACTTTTAAGTTACGGATGTTAATCCATCTTACAACTACCTATTAGAAAGGCCATGGATACACTCCATTGGGGCCATCCCATCCTTTCTCCATTAGAAGCTTAAAAATGTGATAGATGATAAAGTAGTCACAATCGAAGCTAAAGAAGAAATGATCGCCACTGCTTTCACTGAAAAAATCTACATAGAGCCTAATGAAAATGTACCGGAGTAATTCTTCCAATCCTTCGAGTTCGTTAATGCAACATTTGTGAGAGAAGGATTACCAAAAGTTGAACCCCACCTGTCAAAGAATACCCACTCGGGTTTAAAAATGATTGTTGCCAAAGGTTCCTGTGTTAGAAAAGGGCTTGGCAAGAATTTGCAAAAGATGGCCCGAGCTTTATTGTTACCACTCAAGTCAACAAAAAAGGCTTAGGATTCAAGGCTAATGCGCAGTTAAGAAAGCAACAGGAAAGAATGATCTACAACTAGAGAGTGACTCGACCATTGGGTCAAGAGGAGGAATCGAAGCCAACAATGTTCTCGTCTCTCCATGAGATATTTTGTTTGGGAGGATGAATCGATCCAAACCGACTAGAAAAAAAAAGGCCAAAGATGTCTTGGTCATCTTAAATAGAACACTTCACAACCTTTATCTCAAAGATATTGAGCCATAAAATATGTGTCCTTCCACTAAGACCTGATTTTGATGATGAGGTCATGACGAAAACCCTTGCACTTTTCCTATCCCTTTTATGTAATGTCAAGAAAAAAAACCTACATACCCTCGCCCAAATGTGGGTAGGTGTCTTATGTAATGGATACTTTTATTAAACATTATCAATGAAATGACTTTTGCATATATCATTCCATGTTATGTGTCTATATCACTTTTCAACATTTTTGTCTCCATTACTCTTTTGTCTCCATTTTTATCCGAATCCCTTGCTTATGTGTGTGCCTTTTGCAATGTTTATTTCTTCACCCTTTTAGGTGTTCTAGTGACAATGATATGGATGTGTCTAATGGGTTGCTGAAGATCGATTTCGAATAGTCAATTTGCACTAGTGAAGTTGATCTTGAAGAAGAGTTTGAAAAGAGCTCCACACCACTAGACCTTTTAAGATTAGTTAGCAAGAAAAGAAGTAGATCATGCCCCATGAAGACCCAACAAAAGTTATAAATCTGGGTACTCAAGAGGATCGAAAGGAGGTTAAAATCAAAACCTTAATAAAGTCAACAACTAGGACTAAGCTGATAGATTACTCTAGGAATATCGAGATGTATTCGTTTGGTTATATCAAGACATGCCAGGACTAGACACTGATATAGTGGTCCATAAGTTTCCTATCAAGCATGGATAAAAACCAATCCGGCAAAAGTTAAGGAGGATGAAGCCAAAAATGCTCCTTAAAATTAAAGAGGAAGTCAAGAAGTAATTTGATGCGGGGTTTATCAAAGTAGCCAAATATCTAGAATGGGTTACCAATATAGTCCCAGTCCCAAAGAAAGATGACAAAGTATGAATGTGCATTAATTGTCGAGATCTGAATCGAGCTAGTCCTAAGGATAACTTCCTGCTACCTCACATTAACACTCTAGTGACAACACGACCAAGAATTTTTTTTTCTCTTTCATGGATGAACTCTTAGGCTACAACCAGATCAAGATGGCACCCGAAGACATGGAGAAAACAACTTTCATAACCATGTGGGGGACATTTTGCTATAATGTCATGCCTTTTAGACTAAAAAATGCCAGGGCAACATATTAACAGCCATGGTGGCCCTGTTCCATGACATGATGCATAAAGAAATTAAGATCTACAAGGATGACATGATTACCAAGTCAATAAAAGAGGGCTACCATATCAGAGACCTTCAAAAACTTTTTGAACGCTATAAAAATTTCAACTCAAATTGAATCCTGTCAAGTATACCCTTAGAGTCACTTCAAGTAAGCTTCTAAGCTTTATAGTCAATGAAAAAGGGATTGAAGTTGACCCACACAAAGTCAAAGCCATTCAAGATATGCCACAACCTCAAACCTAAAAGAAAATGATAAGCTTTTGGGGGAGACTAAACTACATTACTAGATTCATATCATAGCTTACTGATAAATGTGACCCTATCTTTTCAGCTCTTTTAGAAACAAACTCTGGGAGAGTTGAATGAGGCATTTCAAGATGCCTTTGATAAAGTCAAACATTATCTGTCAAGCCCACCAGTGTTGGTATGGCTAGTTCCTAGTTGACCTTTAATCTTTTACTTGGTAGTTTTCAATAAATCTATGGGTTGTGTATTAGGGCAACATGATGAGTCAGGAAAGAAGGAACAACCAATCTACTACTTAAGCAAAAATTCATGGAATACGAGTGCAACTACTCTACTATGACAAAGTTGTGCTGTGCTTTAGTGTGGACAGCCAAGAGACTCAAGCAGTACATGCTGTATCACACCACATGGTTGATTGCAAGGCTTGATCCTATCAAGTATCTATGCAAAGCCCCTGCACTACTGGAAAGCTAGCTAGATGGCAAGTCCTACTTTCTGAATATGACATTGCCTATGTCAGCCAAAAGGCCATCAAAGGTAGTGCGATAGTTAACTTTTTGGCAAGTTGAGTAGCAGATGATTATGAACCCTTAAGTTTTGACTTCCCAAATAAAGATCTAATGTGCATTTCTGAAGATGAAAATGCCTTCAACCAAGATCAATCTTGGAAGATGTATTTTAATGGAGCATCAAATGCTCTAAGACATGGAATTAGGGCAATATTGATGTCACTCGACGAAAGTCATTACCCGTTCACAACAAAGCTAAATTTTGACTGCACAAATAATATCGTAGAATATGAAGCTTGTGTCATAGGGCTTCAAGCAGCCATTAAGAAGAATGTCAAGACATTAAATATGTTCAGTGATTCAATCTTAGTTATCTACCAATTGTAAGGGGAATAGCAAACTTGTAATGCCAAGCTGATGCAGTATAGGAAGCTAATAACAGAACTCAAGAAAGAATTTAATAATATCAGTTTTCAACATTTACTTTGAAAAGAAAATCAAATAGTCGATGCTTTATCTACTTTGTCACCTATTTTTAAAGTCAACCAAGAATCAAACATTGCTCCCATCCAGATAAGCATCTATACAACTCTAGTTCATTATCATAGTGTCAAAAAAAAGAAAGATAGCCTACCGTGGTACTCTAACATCCTTCGTTACATCAAGGATCAACAATATCCTAAACATGCAACTGAGACTAATAAAAAGACTATTGGGAGGTTGGCTATAGGATTTGTTCTTGATGGAAAAATCTTATACAAGAAAAGTCAGGATCAAGTATTACTTACATGCTTCACCACTCTTGAAGCCAAAAAGATCCTAGAAGAAGTTCATGAAAGAATTTATGGCACACATGCTAATGGACATCAGATGGCTAAGCAAATCATGAGAGTGGATTATTACTAGTTGCCCTTTGAGAGAGATTACATCAATTATGCTCGAAAATGCCATAAGTGTCAAATTTATGCTGACAAGATCAATGTCCCTCTAATGCCACTTCATGTCATGATGGCCCTGTGGCCCTTCTCCATGTGGGGTATGGATATGATTGGGCCAATCACCCCTAGGCTTCCAATGGGCATCACTTTATCTTGGTAGCAATCGACTATTTCATCAAATGGTGGAGGCTACCTCGTATGCTATTATCACTAGATCAACTGTCTATAAGTTTATCAAGCGGGACATCATCTGTAGATATGGCTTCCTGAACCAAATCGTCATAGACAACGTAAGTAATTTAAACAATAAAATAATGCAAGCGGTCTGCTTTTAGTTCAAGATCTAACATCATAATTCTATCCCTTATTGCCCAAACATGAACGGGGTAGTCGAGGCAACCAACAAAAACATTAAAAGAATAGTTGAGAAAATGGCTGAGACTTACAAAGACTGGCATCAAAAGCTATTCTTTGCACTTCATGCCTATCAAACCTCAATTCACACTTTCATGGGTGCTACCCTATTCTCCTTTGTCTATGGGATGAAAGCTATATTACCTACCGAAGTTGAGATCCCTTCTCTCAGAGTCTTGATGGAAACCAAACTTAAAGAGGTTGAATGGGTCAAGAATAGATACGATCGGCTCAGCCTCATTAAAGAAAAAAGCATGAAGCCATCTACCAGGGTCAAATGTTAAGATGCATGATCCAAGCCCACAACCAAAAGGCACCCACGATAATTTTACCCAAGCGAATTGGTATTGAAGAAGATCCTCTCCATTCACAGAGATGCACGAGGCAAGTGGACCCTAATTGGGAAAGACCGTGTGTCATGAAGTAAGCTTTCTCCAAAAGACCTCTAATCTTATTAGAAATTGACGACAATGCCTTGCCCAACCTAATTAACTTAGATTCTGTCAAGAAATATTACGCGTCAAGAGTAAAAACCTAAAAAAAAATCCTTCAAAAAATAAGAAAAAATAAAAAAACTAAACAAGAAAAAGAAAACTAAAAAAAGGGGTCCAAATGAAAATCCAAAAAAGGCATCTAGGTAGCCAACCCGACTACAGTTAAAAAATCTACAAGGGCGACTTAAAAAGATAGGGCATGAACCGAGAGCACCTATAGGACAATGCATAGCAATCCTAAAGGATTTTTTGAAGAGCAGCTCATGCTAGTCACATTCATTGCTTGAGAAATATCCTAAAAAGCACCTAAAGAACATCCATGTCATGATTGTCCAAGGCATCTTTCACCCAAAGGATCATCTTTCTGGCTACCCTATCACTTATTTGTCAAATAGTATACCAAGTTATATCTCTTTGTTGTCAAGAATAACTATTGCCTTGTTTCTTTTAACCCATGTACAATTCACATTGCACTTATCATTTAATTAATAATGTTTGATAATCAATTAAAATATGCATTAGGACATCTTGATATTACATTAAAAGAAAAAGAAAAGCACAGGGAACTCTACTCGTGCCCTGATTGTCAAGATCATGAACTTCTCGCGTCCAAACACCCGTTCGACATGACCATACACTAAACCAACTCTTGCTTTCATAAGCCATATCTCAAGAAAAACCTTTTCAAGCTAACCCAAAATCGATCTGTGCATTCTATTTGAATCCTATTGAAACCAGAAACATGAACCTAGCCAGTCAAATAGTGACCAAATTGTTGACAATGACTTTTAGTTGTCAGGAAAATGATTGACCCTCCCAAATCAAGAAATGCCATAATCCAAATTCTTGAAAATAGATGAATAACTCGACTATTAAAACATCACATCCTTAATGGAGCCAGCATAATTCAAATGGCTACCTCCTATGATAGATTTTATGTCATACCGCTAGTGAAACCGAGACAACCTATAATCCCTAGTGGAATTAGAAAAATTTCAATCCCTAGTTAAACCAGATGGATCGCAATCCTTATTAGAGTCCAGATGACTTGTAAGAAACTATGGCTATCTCTTGTATTAGACTTCAAATCATGCAACCATGATACCATTTCATATCATGCACTCACATTACCATCATACATCACCATTTTTACAATATCACTTCAAGCTAGGTTTACTGAACGTCCAAGGAATTCCTGATAAGAACTCTAAGCTTCGTAAACCAAGTGTTATTCGGGTAAGGTTCTTTTCTTCTAATCACCTCATATCAAAACACTTTTTATCAAGAAACTACTGCATAGTGCCAATGTCAAGATATTATTGTCCATAAACTATCGTCAAAAACTTTTGTCGACAACATTCGTTAAAAGCTTTCTTAAGAATTTTGTCAAGAACTAGTGTCAAAACCCTTTCATTGAGAAATTTTGTCATGAACTTTTGTTAAGAAAAACTTGTATTAGAAGTTTTATCAAAAACTTTGTCAACACCCTTTTCAAAGCCCACAAGTTAGTGGCACCCTCTTCAAAGCCCATAATTTAGTTGCACCTTATTCAAAGCCCACAAGTTAGTGGCACACTATTCAAAGCCCATAAGTCAGTGGTACCCTATTCAAAGCCCACAAGTCAATGATACCTTTTCAAAGTCCACAAGTAAGTGGCACCCTGTTCAAAGCCCATAAGTCAATGGCACTTTTTCAACGCCCATAAGTAAGTGGCACCCTGTTCAAAGCCCATAAGTTAATGGCACTTTTTCAACGCCCATAAGTCAATGGCACCCTGATAAAAGCCCACCTGTTAGTGGCACTCTTTTCAAAGCCCATAAGTTAATGGCATATTTTCAAAACCCACAAGTCAATGGCACCCATTTCAAAGCTCACAAGTCAGTGGCATACTTTTTAAAGCCCATAAGTCAGTGGCACATTTTCAAAGCCCACAAGTCAGTGAACCTTTTCGAAGCCCACAAGTCAGCGGCACCTTTTCGAAGCCCATAAGTCAGTGGCACTTTTTCCAAGCCCATAAGTCAGTGGCACCATTTTGAAGTCCACAAGTTAGTGGCACCCTTTTCAAAGCCTATAAGGTAGTGGCACATTTTTGAAGCCTATAAGTCAGTGGCATATTTTTGAATTGCACAAGTCAATGGCACCCTCTTCAATGCCCACAAATCAATGGCACCTTTTTAAAGCCCACATAAGTTGGTGGCACCTAGTCTGAGTCAAAGCCTGCATAAGCTGGCGGCACCTGAATCAAGACCTCCACAAGCTGGTGGTACCTAGGTCATGTCAAAACCTACACAAGTTAGCAGCACCCATATCAAAGTCCATATTACTTCATAGCTATCTAAGGGGCCCAAGACTTAAAAAACCTAACACCCTAGTAGGGAGGGGACAAACCCTACAAAATTCACTTAATCCTTCATCAGGGTCGCTGTGAATACACAGCACTTATCACAGTATAGTACTAATTAAAATTTATTTTTTTACAGGTATTACGGGGAACATCATTCCACTCCAGATAAAATGGTGTCTATTTGTCTTTGCCCTATTCTTGATTCTCAACCGTCGTCAAAGAGAGGCAGTTATAGACACCTTATTTTGGTCAGGCTAATTTTTAACAAGCTAGGGATGATCGCCGGGCAATGTATCGCCCAACAAAAAATATTTTTGAGAAGGTCAAGAATACCTATGGATCATATTAAAAAAATTCAAGGATACGGCATCAAAGGATGCAGTTCTAGGTGTTTGGGGATAAAAGATGAGGGAAAATTTATAATTTTACCTAAATGTATCGACGCATGGCTTTCATGTATCGATACAATGCTCCAACAACCCAAAAATTCAAAATGTTCCAATTGGTGTCGATACAATGTGTAAATGTATAAATACATGAGTTTGTGTATTAATACATGAACTCATGTATTGATACTAGGCCATGGCAAAACCAAAACTTGCATTCTGTAAAGTAGATGTATCAATACACATTAACATGAATTGATACAATGTTTCATAGTATCAATACAATGATCATTGTATCAATACAATGTTCATTGAACATTGTATTGATATATTTTGTGTTTTTCTAGACCAAATGTATTGATACATTCTTCAATGTATCGATACATACAGGTCATTTTCCATGATTGAGGCATTTTTAACTTGTCCACCATTGATCAAAAGCTGGATTTTAAATCATTTTTGCATTAGAAAAAATCAGAACCCTATCAGATTACGAATTTGGTCTTGTGAATTAATCAAAACATTTTTTTAATTCTAAATTAGATCATAAAGGGTCAATGTCATATGATCACCTCACTCCTCCCTTGTTTGTTGACAAAGATCACCATTGACCACCCTACTGCTGGTACCTGATTTCAGCAATCAAACCAGCCACCCTATATCCATCACATTGGTAGCAAATTGCTTCCTATAGCCACCCTATAGCCATTAGCTATCACAATTTTGTCCCCTTGAGAAATGACAAAAAATACCTCCAATTTAGGTCTAAAGTGCTGGTATAAATAGGCCATTAATATCTCAACAAAGAAAAGAGTTTTTTCCAACTTGTTTTAGCTCTCCCAACTCATTCACACATAAAAAAAAATAAAACCCCATAGCCATTCACTTAGCATCTTAAAATAACCTCAAACACTCATTCTCAGCCACTACACACTCTGAAAAATCATCCTCACCCATACCAAAATTGAAACCTTTCTTTTTCCCTTGTTTCTTGCTAATTAACAATAAGGAAAAGAGAGAAATTCATGCCATCCCTGCTGCTCCAACCACTTAACCAAAAATTAAAGCTTTGTTGGTATAACTTGCTACATAATCACTTTTGTTTTCTATTTTTTAGCATCTTTATCATTTAGTGAGCCTTTCATGCTTCCATCACCCTTTTAGGATTCTTACATGTTATTGTGGTTTTTGGTTATGGTAGCTTAGGATTTGGATGTCTTGATGCCCTTTGTGATGTACAAAGTGTCTTATTTCATCCTCATTATTTTTAATTGCTCATGTTCATGTATTCTATGCCATATTTATGCATCATGTTATGTTCAATCATGCACAAATCCTTAGCCTAGCATGTTTCAAGCATGTTTATATGTTAACTTGCATTTTGTCATGAATCATTGTCATTTTCGGCATGCTTCACTTCATGAGATTTGTGCATAACACTTTCTTTGTCAAGACCATTGGTAAAGTTAGCATCCCCATTCATGTTATGTGCCATCCCCTTGTATGTTCATCATCTTCTTCTGATCTAAGTGCATGTTTGATGGCTGTCAAAAACTAATTTTCAAAACTCCCTAAGCTAAATATGTTAACCTCAACCAATAAGGATAAACATAAACTTAGTATTTTCCTTAAAGTTAATGAAAAACTCTTAGAGAAAATTAAGTTTTCCAAATCTAGAATCTTGATTAAACGAGCTTAAAACTTTTGATTTTTTGATGAAAATGGCCCTGCACTTCTTCTTGAATTGTTTGTGCATTGATTTTGAGTCGAAACCTTGAGTGTTATAATTAACAGGTTGTTTCATCATCCCAAACTACTCTGAGGCTATGCAAATGAGTTCATGATGCTTATGCCACTCTTTCCCTTCAATCATGGACATTTGAATGTCAATGACCCAAGTTTGGACCCGAAAACACACAAAAAAATAAAGAAATTTCATGTTTGCTTTGTCCCCTGCTGGCAGCATAACTTTGCTAATTGAAAAATCAGTTTAAAATCTCAAACGATTTTTCATGAATTTTTTGATGTTTTTCTCTCAAAGTGTGTCAAATTATCCTTAAAACAATGTCTGATTCACCCTCGAATCATTCTAAATCAGAGAGTTATGATTTTTCAAATCTAAACTATCTAGAACCCTAGAATTAGCAACATGTATTCTGATCGGGCTATTCAGACCCACTAAATGATTTTTCCAAATCCTTCAAACATTTTTCCTAAGAAATTCATGAAATTTGCTTTTCAAAAAGGTACCATTTGCAACCTTTCAAAACCAAATGAGCTTGGGGTGATTTTTTAAATTTGACATATCCTATCCCTCTTATGCTCTGCCAACAATGTAATTAATCCAAACTTGAAAATTTATTCACTAGAAAAGTGATTTTTTAGGATATTAGGAATATTTTTAGATTGACCCTCTTCGAGTTACCTTTCTATCAGTATCTTGTTCACCCTCTAAAACCTTAAAATCAATTTAGAATAAATTTAGAAAGTGGGATAGCATGATGTTATCCCTTTATTTTTGGCTATGGTCAAAATTGAGTTATTTCCGTAAGCTTCATCTCGAGACATTCGAATGCCACCATATTACCCTGATCAGCCTCGAGAACATGCTTTGACCTCCCATAGGCTCGCATCAAGGGAAGAATTTTTTTTACATCTTTACCATCCTCATTCACAATAATTTCTTTTATCAAAAAGCATCAAAATGCTCACTTTTTTTCTAAATCAAAAAGTTTTGTCAACTTAAGTTTTCCAACTCGACTTCTTTAAAAAGTGTCAGACATGTCACTTTTAGGGATACTCTAACCTCGACCTTCGAGGGGATACTTTAACCCCACTTTTTTAAAATAGATAAGATTTAAAAATCTTCCTTTGTCAAAATTATTCGTCATCCTTAGGGATACTCCAACCCTGACCTTTCGAGGGGATACTCTAACCCTACTTTTTCAAAATTGTTATGATTTAAATATCTTCCTTTGTCAAAATTATTCGTCATCCTCGGGGATATTCCAACTTTATCTTTCTGAAAGGATACTCCAACCCTGTCTTTCAACAACAATTAAATTTTTCTTCTTCCTGGATTTCCATGAATGTGTCAAGACTCAAGCCTTTTTTATTTTAAAAAAACCTCTTCAATCAAGGAACCCAGATCCGTCTTAAAAATTATCGATTCGGTTATTCCCAGATAATCGATGCCAATTGCGAGATAAATTTCAATAGTCCATCCTTTCTTTTTTATTATTACATTGAATGGTTCATGTTATGTTACTTCATTTGTTGTCTTACTAATGTGATTTCTCTGTGATGATTATTCGCACTCATATTTTCAAATCATTTTAAGTAAAATTAAAGGTGATATTCTGCGTGGGTATCTCTCCAATGCCCAAAATGGATTATTCCTTTTTCAAAGTAAAATTCAAAGGTCATTTTTATTAAAAATTTCTATATTCCTCATCTATCTGGGGCATATATGAGATTAAATCCTTTCATCAAAACCTGAATTTGTATTTTTATAAAATCCATGCATTAAAAGAGGGTTATATCAAAATAGTGATGAGTTAAGATTGAAAGAATCGAAAATAAGATAAGACATAACTAGTAAGGTACCGATTTTGAGTGTCACGAAGAGGTTCATGCCTTATCATGCATAACCAACTCCCGAACTCAAATGGCAAATCTTTGTACCACGTAGATCACACGATTAATGTTTTAAATTTCATAACTCAAGACATTAGTTTCAATAGGCATTCGTTAATGCTTAGCCCAAAATGATCAGTGGCGACTCTAAGCATTGGCCATTCTATGATGGTAATCCGAGACCAATAAGATGAGCAATTCATCTTATGGTCCCCTCATTATATCATAAGTCTAGAATACATACTTTCTCATTCTCATCATGTTGTAAAGGAAAAGTCTCAGTCAAGAAGACATTTCTTAGTCAAAAAAATTTTTTAAGTCGTATACACCCATAGATCCGCAAGGATCCACCCCAAGGTATGTTGCGACACACCATTAAGATGATGCAATGTCTTTCGAGACAAAATTTACACTTTAGGTAGTGATACATGTTTATCACCCATCTAATAGTTGGCGGGCATTAAGCCATTGGTTGCGTAGCATAAAGACATATCCGGCCAGATTTTATTCCCTCAAAGGTGAGGTCTAGCCTTGAACAGGATCTCTTGGGTGACAACTTTCACATATCATCACTTAAAAGAATAACATAGGTGTTAATCTATGTCTGATAGCATAACAATTTATTTAGGTAAAGTTTTGCTTCGATTGAGATAGTATGATGCCTTTTAAGGATAAAAGAAACTGGGCAAGCAATGATGTTTGTTTATAACCACCCAAGGTGAAATATGCTTTAAGTCGCCATCAGGCAGTATAACAACTTTTTCGGGTTGAATATGACTTTTAAGGTGCCATGATTACTTTGTAAGTGGCGAGATTCATTTGCAATCACTTATTGATTAACATGGGTTAGCCATTAATCGACAGCATAACATAGTGTCTTGACATTAACATGACATACATGGGCTACAATATTCATTCATTATTGCCTACGTAACTATGGTATGTAAGAGTAAAGGTTAGAAGTGTTTTCCTTAAGTATCCCTATTCTCTAAATCATTCTAGCAATTCAGTATGGTTTGACTTAGTTTAACTTGTAGAGTTCACTATATATGTTTGAGTTGACATCTAAATCAATATCCAAAATTGCTCTTTCATTTGATAAAAATAGCTAAGGCACCCCGATCTTGGGCCCATTGTAGGCTTAACAAAATGGGTTCAATTTGATGGATGTATTTCCTTATGCAAATGTGGAGGGTTACTTACAAAAGATAAAGATAATTTTACACCCTGAATGTTATTGCTATGCTTGTGGAAAGGAGCACTCATGAAGGCAAATTGCTTATTTCCTCATAATGATTAAGACCCTAACCTCACCATGGAGTTTGGTGGGAATCTAAATGTAAATGCTAGTGCACAGTCATAGACACCTAATTTCATCTTGGATCTTTGTTGATAAATACCCAAGATTGAGAATATAGTGGCTATCAAGTAGAGGTCAGCCTTCTCCCGGCAAAATAAGCATTTTCAAGACTTTTTCAATCATGTCTCAATGGCTGCATGTGCAAGTGATAGAAAAAGTGTCATTTCAAGGTTCAAAAAGAATAAATCTTCGACGAAAAATATGAAAATTTAAGAAAAAAATAGTTTTTATATATCCTTTTCTCAAATTTTGAAATTAAATTTTAAATATGTTATAATGGTAGAATTTTCAATTTTTTAGAATTTTTCCAAAGAATCAACTATCATATATTTTAACCAAATACCTATGTAGTATTTATGCTAATATTCACTCCAAAAAATCTATAGTGTTTAAGAAAAAGTTTATGTCGGCAGTTGTACAATGAGATGTCAAATTGTAAAGTAAGTTAAAAATAAGTTTTGACTCAAGTTTTATTTAATTTAATTTATACTTGTAAATTAAAATAATTTTGTACATAAATTATTTATAATTTGTTAGTTTAAATTACACATAGTACAAATTTAATACCAATATTTCAATACATTACCAAATTAAACGATTTTAATTTAATTTAATTAATTTTATTTTTTATTAATTTTTTTGCCATTCACGTGGCCTTCATGCATGTTTATCTTTATCACTGAATATAGGTGGCATTTTGCATGAAATCCCTTGACATTTAAATCATTAAGGTGGCATTTCATGGGTGAATCCATTGCCACCTAGTTAACATTTATAAAAAATGGAAACTAAAGAAAATTAATTAAAAAAATGGTGATAAAATAAGGATTTGGCTGAATAGTGAAGGGAAGTTTTAGAGGTTCTTATGTTTTGTTTTTTAACTTTAATTAAAAGGATCTTGCTCTCATTTTCTTGGCAACCTTATGAGAAAAATACAACACCTGAAAAAAATTTTGATAGTTGCCAAGGTATTTTCAACCACTTAATTTATACTTTGATTTTTATTCTTTTCTTTATTGTTAGCTTCATAATAGGTTAAGCTAATGGTGCAAATACCAATTTTAAAGCCAAACTTTGAAGTAATGATCCAATTTTCATAATGTTCTTCATTAGTTTAGCTTAAATATATGTTAAATTTACTTTGATTGTTTGTTATCACTAAGTTTGTTTGTGTATTTTGTTGTGAATATTTTTTAGATCATAAAATTGAATTTATTGGATATAAAATTTATGGATATGGTCATGCATGAATTGATTTTCTCATGGATATATTTTTTGAGATTATTTTAATTTGGTTGAAACTTAAAGGAAGTTTTTTTAATTTTTTCTATGTTTCTTTTAAGTTCATTTTAGGTGAATTTGGTGTTAATATTATTTTTAGGGAATAACATATAATTTTTTCAATTTTTTAAAACCATTAAAGATGCTATTTTTGCAAACTTTTATTTTTCTAAGGCCTTTTTATAATTTTAAAAAGCCAAAAGACTCATTTGCAATTTTTGTGTAATTTGTTGCATGGTGTACTTTTGTCTACCCTGATGCTTCTAAGCTAATTTTAGGATACTTTTGTGTGTTTTGGATGAATCTAAGTGATTTTTGGCTTTTTATTTTATTCGAGGTCATTTTGTAATTTTAAAAACTTTAGGGTTAAATTGTAAAATTAAAAAAAGCCTTTTTTTAAGGCCATTTGTGTATGGGCAAATGCTCTTTGGACCCATGTAGAAACTTTTCATGCAATTTTAACATGTTTTAGATATTTATTTTGCATTTTAAGTCATCAGATGACTAATTTGCAAAATTTGAAAAGTTCAGTGACCATTATGAAAATCTAGCATTTTAGGTCAAAATGGTCATCTCTAACATAAAATCATCCATTTAGGGTGTTCTGATTACTTTTAGCATTCCTTCGGTCTTTCATATTCCTATAGATCTCTATGAGGATAGAATACAATTTTCAAAAGTTTAGGGGCTTAGTTGTAATTTTTGCATTTTGGATCACTTTAATATCTAAATTACCCATTTAAGATAAAAATGTCACTTTCTACCATTTATGAGTCCTTTAGGGTCATCAGGTTGCTTTTAAGATGGAAGTAGTCTCTAAAGGCATTTTAATAATTTCCCTTAGAATCAAGTCCAATGTAATTACTGAATGCTTTTATGCCTAAGATGTGCATTTAGGATGCTCGTCTATGATCATCTTTGAGTCCTTTAAGGTTATCATGATACTTTAATGTTAAAGGTATACCAAGGGTATTTTAGTAATTTTGCATTAGAATAAAGTCTTATGTGATTACTATGATACTTTAATGTCAAAGGTACACATTAGGAGTAAGTGAATTATTTTAAACTATTTTTAGTCCTTTATGACTACTATGATACTTTTATGACGAAGATATACCTTAAAGGATTTTTGGTAATTTGACATTAAAATCAAGCCCTTTAGAGTTACTAGGATATTTTCAAGTGAAAGGTACTTTAAAGGATATTTTGGTCTTATCGACCAAATTTAAGTTCTAAGAATCATGTTTAAGAACTTTTCATCTAACCGAGTCTTTGGATATTTTATCTATTAATATTTTTAATAGAATTGGAATTTTTAGAAAATTAAGGCAATGTCTATAAGTTAAAATAATCTGTGAAATTTCTCTCAAAATATGAAAGGGGTTTTGCAGATTATTTTAATAAAGAGATATCCTTTTCAAAGAGAAAATAGGGATTTATCAAATTTTGTAAATTAAAACATTTCATTTCTGTTAGTTCTTCGGTCAGGTACAAAAGATATTTTGATATTTTAAAACCTATTGTTTTTCTCTAGTTCTTTGGTGGGGTATGAAAGTGAATGATGAAACCTCTCGTGTTCTTCCAGTCCTCTAATTGGATACGAAAAAGATTTTGATTTTTAAAAATATTAAAAATCTGATTTTTTTGTACCAAATAATAAATTAAAACTTATTTTATTAAATAGGAGTTATATTTAAATGCTAAATTTTGAAACAGAATAAAGATTAAATTTAAATTGACACATAATTAATAAGGTACTAATTATCGGCATCATGAGAGGGACGATCCTTACTCGTGATTATAAATGACTCCTAGACCTTTTATCGTGATCTTTGGTATAAATGTGGACCTTGGATTTTGTTTTTAAGGGTTTTATAGCCTTTGAAATATTGAACTCTGATAGGTGACCAACCTCACCTAACCAAAACAGATTGGTGACGACTCTAAAATAAATGGTCATCTCCCAATAACTATTTAAGGTTCAATTGAGTGAGTGATTCAACTCGACAACTCAATCAATAAATACATAAAATAAGAAAAAAATAATAATGATAGGGCCTCGAAAAATAAATGAATAATGATATATATCTATTGGAATGAGGGGTACACCCGCCTTTTAAGACAAGCTGGTCAGGATTCATAGCCAAGCATTTTAAGATAGCTTAGTGACTTCGCTGAGGACAAGTTAGAGACTCAAGCCTAAAATTAAGCATGTGCTAACTAAATTTTAATTGATTCAGTTTCAATCGATATTTAATTATAATTTTTGGTACTTTCAAAACAAAATTAGTTTTATTGTTTTATTTTGCTTTTGATTTATATTAAAATTTTGCTATATATTGTTTTGTATTTTTCACTAACCTAGTTGTTTTCTTAGAAGCATTATTTTTCTAGGGTATTCAGATAGAGTTTTTATTATTTTTGAAAGAGTCAAGACATAAAATGTTTATTCATTCCCTCTACACACAGTGTGCACATGCATATGCATTAGACTCTATTCCAAGCATATGCAAGGGACATAGGTTACCTAATATTTTAGCAAGGGGTAAAGTAGCTCCGTTTTCTGAGTTGTTAAGCTCTGTCAAGGCTAGTGAAAAACCTATCGGGTGTAAATTCTTACATATGCCTAAGGTGTTAGCTTCATTACCGACATGGAAGATACTCCCACTTGAATGGAACCCTTCCTAATATAAACCCATGATGGGTAATAATTAGGGTTCCTCGTCATTTCTCTTTAACTCGGTGAATAATTTGACAACCTATTTAGAAATCCAACCCAAACTTCATGTCATGAACTATAAGGGCCTCATCTAGTTAGAGCCATACCAAATTTTTGAAGTTACAAAATTAGGTACACATGGAGGAAAACTTTTAACCTTTTAACTCTTATAATTTGATTTTCTTGATAGCAAATACTGTATATTATTTTGCCATGATAAATGTTATTTACTTATTTCTTGCCTTAATTTGCAATATCATAATGAATTTTCTTAGAGCATTTTTTCTATTTGCTATTTCATTTTTAATAAAAATTGCTATGACCAAAAAATGCACTTCGTGGATTCTTTCTTAAAAAAAAAAAAGAGAGAGAGAGAAAAAAATTGAACCTCTATTTTCAAAAAAAAGGGGAAAAAAAACTAAAACAAAAAAAATGAAAAAATCAAATCGAAAGTAAAATTGAATTCATCAAAATTTTCAAGCCTTCGGGCCTATTAAAGAAAAGAGAAAAAATTGTGTTAGGATACCTTTTTCCAATTTTTGCATGACACCCATATTCCATGAAAACTTGTAATTTCATTTGCATCTAAAAGGTTTACAGATTTATTTGTTTATATGTTCATGCATTTCCATGATATGATAATTCATTTTGATTCATTGCATTTTAAAGATCAAGCCATGGACGATAATTTAAAGGCAAGAATAGCAAGTTAGACTCTATCCAAGAAGAATATGGTCATGAAGTCCATGGAGGGGAAAATCTGCTCAATGGATTGATAAAAATGTTCTAGGCTTTAAATAAGATTAAAAAAAAAGGTGTGTTATTAAAAGCATTAGAATATCGAGGGGCTATGAAATATTTGTAAAGATAACCTTTTAGATACTTGGTGGACTTTCAAATATAGAGTTTAAAAAGAATGATCTATATTTGCAAAGATTTCTCAAAACATAGACATAACTAGGAAAATAAAGTCTTTGGAAAACAAATTATTTTTGTTATTTTTTTCTTTTGAATCATGTAAATGTGGTTGTGTAAACCAACAAAGAATGAATAAATCAAAAAGTTTCGATGGATGAAACAATAGTGTTGAATCATGATTCAAATTTCTTGGATTCTTACCTCTATAATAATCTTTATGTCTAATAATTAGGCAATTGCTTAGCCCCTAATTTGCATCATAAATGCTGCCTTATACATTCATTCATTCATTCATTTATTTACTCATCAATTCATACATTAATTTTTCCATTCACTAACATACATACATGGATGATGATAAAGATTGTATTAACAAGACACATGGGTATTCATGCAAACTGATTTAAGTTCATTTTCTCTTTTCAAGGTGGAATAACATAAATCACTAAATAAAAGATACCATAGAACAAGAAGAAATATAAGCACAAATTGTAAGTATGATGGAACTAGTCAAGATAAGAGAGCTTGTTCACCAATAGCCAGAAGGTATTACCAATATTTCTATTGAGTCATCTAAGGAAGTACAAGCTGAAAGAATGCCAGCCAATGTCCTAGATGCATCGATAGTAGATTTACAAAATATGCAAGCAAACACTTAAAACATACTTTTCATACTTTAGCACTAGCCGTCCACATAAACATTGGCACATCCTTACAAGGGGATACGAGAACCATTGCACAAAGGAATTGGCTGTCCATGACTTTAACAAGAAAGAAAAGTCTACGCAAAATCAAAGCCATGACCAAATAAATTTACAAAGAGTCATGTGTCATGCCAACACTTTTATCGGGGATTTGGGAAAGTGCAATCTAAAAGTTAACCACCTTATGGTAATCAGCATGTAAGAGCCAGTACTATAATACATATTCATGCTGACCTTAAGGCTCAGGGTAGCATCTATAGGATGAGAAAATGATTCTATCAACAAATGCCAATAACTCATAGCCAATGGAAGCCAGGACTATAAAAAGTTAATAAAGCAAAGAAATCCATTTGGACTATGTACTCATCCCTAATATTTCATCACTTAACAACCTCAATAGCTTCAAAGAAGGATGAAAGTTGTGTCCACTTCTTTCATCGAACAATTAACGTTTATGCTATTGGTTGGTGAAGGCTCGCAAAATCCAAAATCAAAATAGTACTAATGCAAAGCATGTTCACTAGAATAAGATGGTAGAGACTAAACCTATCATAGAAATTAAAGTTCAAAAGGGCTGGAAGAAGGTCATGTCTTTACATAAAAGTTCAAAAAGAATATGCAAACCCAAAATGTCCAATTAGGTGATATATCAATACCATTTAAATACTAAAAAAGAAGAGCATGATGGGGAATATGTGGCCTTCAAAATTTCCTATCAACAGTTAAAACAAATTGATAAGAGTAATAATAGCTTAATGATTGAAGAACCAGATCACTTAATGATTCGCACTAGTCTAGGGACTCCTATAACAATTATTTTTAATTTGCCTTGGCTAGGGAAATTGATGATGTACAAAGATGACATTCAAGAAAATATATGCCAAGATGCAACATTATTTGTCAGGAGATCTCATCAACCAATGCATGTTGTTTAGTATGAAGTAATTTGGAATATGTAGCATGGTTGGTCAGGGAATCACACAGATGATTCTTTGCTTTACAATGAGCTTTTGGACTCATTTTCCATACTAAAGAATTGAGTAAAGAATCAAGTCTCATATAATGACTATTCTCACAACACGATTAAGATTATAAGGAATTATAATGCACCTTGTGGAATTCCTAAGCTTGAAAACTTAGAGTTCAATACATATCTTGATGTTTTGCTAGCTTATCTATAATTCAGCTCTCAAGAAAGCTTTTCATAATGAAGCTGGTTATGAAGAATTAAAACCTTGGAAAAGTTTTCCAGTGACAAACTCTAACTTTTAAGCCTTTTATTATCTAACTGCCATTATTTTGCTCTAAAGGGTATATAAAGTTTTTTTATCTTTTTTCTAAGGTTCTTTGATGCTTTTGAATTTATTGTTCATCCCATTATCGCCAAACCATTCATGTGATTAGTCATGACATGGAAATGAAAATTGCTCTAGTTGTTGAATACTTTATGGCCATAATAGCAAGGAAGATTGATATGTTGCTTCCCAACATCTTATATTTTGCAATAGCATTCAGCCCAATCTATTGCTTAGGCGCATCTCAAAACATGTCCCTTATGAGAGAGAAGGGCAAATCACTTTAAAAGATTCCTTTAAAGGAAAGGTAAAGTGCAGGCCCTCAAGGAGGCCAATCAAACAAATTTTGATGAGTTGCTAGATGCCTATCAAGGATGATTGGTCTAAAAGTCATCCACCTTATGGTAGTACCCCAATTAAGGGTAGTTTTTTTTCTTAACTTTAGAATTTTGTATTTTTTTATGAATTATGAATTTTGAAATAAATTTTGGTTTGCAAACAATGTGTATTCTATCATAGACCATGAATTTTTTTAATATTAGCTTTCGTTCTCTAAGATAATGAAAACCTTGTGAAAAGTCTTTCTTCAATAGATGATTACCGTTAGATTGAACTCTTTTAGAAAGATCTTTCATTTTCATCTATATGATTATCTTAAAGATTCAACCATAGACCTTTCACAATTATAGACCTTTCGTACTTGAATGTTCATTTTTGGATCCTTGAGATCTTTCTAGAAGATTCAAATACCAATAGTTTGACATCCATTGAAATAATGATAGTGATTTCGAGATTTCTCTTATTTGGAGAGCCTTTTACCACAACTTTTATGACACTCTTCTAAATTATTGATTCCAAAAGAATGAGACTAAACATGAACCAAAAACACCTTTTCCTTCGGATAAGATGTTTTCAATCCAATACCTAATAAATACGATTTGAAATTTAAAGTCTTCCTACACCAATTTGATTTTTTTTCCTAAAATCGAAACCAAGATTTGGTGCTAGCAATGAAGCTGGTAATGTTGAAGGTATACCTTAAACCTTTAAAAAATTACGTATAACAACATGTTATTGAGGGAAAGATAAAGAAACTTAAAACATATAGAAATAAGCCTTACGGGAATTTTTCTTTAAAAAAATGATCCTTGATTTAGTTACCCTCAGACATTTGATTTAGGCATATCTATCATTTCTTTTTAAACCATAAACCATGGCCTACGTTATGTATCTACAAAATCTTTGATTAATTATGGCTCTTTGATTTGTCAAGCCATTCTTATAAAGCTCTTAAAGAATTCATCTTTCTAGATTATTTTTAAGTTTTTAAGAATATGATGGGGCAATGAGTTAAAAAAATAAACGAAAAAAAGCAAAGAAGGAAAAAAGGGAAAACATTTGAAATTTTAAGGTGAAAACCCAAAAAGGGCAATGTAGAATAAACCTAAACCTAAAGGCTTTAAAGTTGCTCCTAAATCGACAAGGTAGCCACCAATGGAAAAAAACTCTTGTATACTAATTTAGAAATCACCCCAAATCTTTAGAAATTTCATGACATCAGCAACAGGTTGAGTCAAATGCCCACCTTTTTTTTTCAATATAACCCTTCAGAGCCTTTAGGTCCTGTCTTAAAAATTGATACGAACTCAAAGTCCTTATAAATTAATGCTTTAAGACTTGGTGTTTACTAGCATTAGTTTAACACTTGTCAAGCTATTGTATTTAAAGATTAAAAGGATGTTATAATGTGATTGTTTGTCTTTTAAGCTATTCCTATAAAAAAAAACATCTACCTGAGTTTGGTCTTGCTGAACCTCGACCTTCTTGTACTAATTACTTCTAATCAAATTTTAGTAGTGCCACCCCATTTATGCTTTTAAATTCATTTTCTTATTCCATTCAAGATATCCTAAATGGTAATCATCGAGAGATGAAAATAGCATGTCCATTATCTTTAATATTGGAAAATTCCTGATTGAATTAATTCTAAATTCTACAACTTTTGATCTATATCTTGTTTTAGGATAGGATGAGAAGGTGATCTTGTTTTGTTAATCCTAGAATTTTGATTAACTTTAATACTTTTCATGATTTTAATGAAGGTATCTAAAAATGCTTGAGTAATGAAATGTTAACTCTTATCCAACTACATAAAGTTGATTAACACTAATTCATTATTTAATGACTTTTAAGAAAAATTGAATAATTTTTAAATCCTAAAGTCAATATTAGAAGAATAATTTATGGAGCAAACATGAGATCACCCTTTAACAATTTAAACCTTCAACTCTAAGTATAGGACTAGACTCTCTTTTGGCAAAGAAAAAAGAAATGTTGACAACATTTTCTAAAAATGCCTTCAACTTTAAGGCATAAATTTTACTGAAAGAGAAAGTAAATTTTGTTACATTTTCTAAAAATGCCTTCAACTCCAAGTGCAGATTAAAGACTAAGCATGATGTTAGAGAAAGTAACAATCATTTAATATGTTGAATACCTTGAAATTGAAAGGTAAGTCCCACATCTTTTCAAAAATATTAAATATCAGACGTTATCTATACCCCAAGTTAACTATTATGCCCTAGTTAGCCCATCAAACATCCAACTTAAGTTTTGCATCCCCATTAGTTGACTATTATGGTTTCATTTTAGTTAACCCATTAGACTATGGTTTTGCCTTAGTCATCTTTAGTTGACTATTATGGTTTCACCTTTGTCAACCCATCTAACTTAGATTTTGTACCGATCAACCTTAGTTGACTATTTTTATTTAACCCTAGTCAACCCATCAAACTATGGTTTTGCCATGGTCACACTTAGCTAACTATTATCATTTTGCCCTAGTCAACCAATCTGACTTAAGTTCCCCTCTGGTCACCCTTATTTAACTATTATGGTTCTGCCCTAGTCATCCCCTCAAACTATGGTTTCACCTTAGTCATCTTTAATTGACTATTATGGTTTTGCCTTAGTTATTGGGTCTATCTAGTCACTTTTAGTTGACTATTATGGTTTTTCACTAGTCAACCCATCATACTATGATTTTGCCTTGGTCATCTTTAGTTGACTATGTTTTTTCCTTGGTTAACCCATCTGACTTAGGTTTCATCTTAGTGACCCTTAGTTGACTATTATAGTTTTGCTCTAGTCAACAAATCAAATTATGGTTTTATCTTAGTCATCTTTAGTTGACTATTATATTTTCACCCTGGTTAACCCATCAGGCTTAGGTTATGTCCTAGTAACCCTTAGTTGACCATTATGGTTTTGCCCTAGTCAATCCATCAGACTATGGTTTCACCCAGTCATCTTTAGTTGGCTATTATGGTTTCGCGTTGGTCAACCTATTAACTTAGGTTCAATTTCAGTTACCTTTAGTTGACTATTATGGTTTCAGCCTAGTCAACCTATCGGACTATGGTTATGCACTGTCATCTTTAGTTGACTACCATGGTTTTGCCCTAGTAAACCCATTAGATTTAGGCTTCGCCGTAGTTAACTCTTTTAACTTAGGTTGCCCCAGGCCTAAGCTTTTTCTTCTAGTTTTTCTTTTTTAATGTACATGTTCTTGGTTTAGTTTTCAAGACTTTACGACTGAATGGAATTATGTCTATTTGGTTTTTGTCCTGTTCCTGATTTTCAATAATGAACAAAGAAAGGTAGTTGTAGAAACCTAATTTCATTTAGGCCCTTTTTTTGACAAGTCCTTAATATACGATATTGAGAATATAATAGCTGTTAGGCAAAGGCTATCCTTCGCCAAACAAAATGAGCACTTTCAAGACCTTTTCAATCATGTTTCAATGGCCGCATGTGCACATGATAGATAAAGTGTCGTTTCAAGGGTCAAAAAGAAAAAATCTCAGATAAAATATGAATATTCAAAAAAATAGTTTTTAAATATTTTTCTCAAATTTTGAAATTAAATTTTAAACATGATATCATGGTTGAATTTTTAATTTTTTTTGGAATTTTTGCATGAAATTGAGAATCGATAGTCATATATTTTTAGCAAATACACGTGTAGTATTTATGCTGGTATTCACCCTGAAAAAATTAAAGTGTTCAAGAAAAAGGTTATATCAGCGTTTATACAATGAGATGTCAAATTGAAAGGTAAGTTACATTTTGACTTAAATTTTATCTTATTTAATTTATACGTATAAATTAAAAATATTATTGTACATAATTTATTTTAAATTTGCTAATTTAAATTACACATATTACATTAATATCAAACATTCTGATACATTACCAAATTATACTTTTTATTTTTTATTTAATTTAATTTAATTTGATTTGATTTGATTTATTTAATATTAGTTTTATTAATATGTTTTTTCCATTCATGTGGCCTTCATGCATGTTAATCTTTACTACCAAGTGTAGGTAGCATTATACATGAAATCTTTTGACATTTAAATCATTTAGGTGGCATTTCATGGGTGATAAATAAGAAAATTAAGAAAATTAACTAAAGAAAAATGGTGATAAAATAAGGCTTTGGCCGAATGGTGAGGGGAAGTTTTAGAGGTTCTTAAGTTTTGGTTTTTCAACTTGAATTTAGAAGTTCTTATTTTTTTTGTTCTTGGCAACCTTATGAAAGAAAAAAAGTACAACACCTGAAAGAAAATTTTGATAGTTGCTAAGGTATTTTCAACCTTTTAATTTCTACTTTGATTTTTATTCTTTTCCTTATTATGAACTTCATAATAGTCTGAGCTAATAGTTTAAATACCAAAGTTGAAGCTAAATTTTGAAGCAATGAACCAATTTTCATAATGTTCCTTATTAGTTTAACTTAAATTTATGTTAAATTTATTTCGATTGTTGTTATCATTAAGTTTGTTTCTGTATTTTGTTGTGAATAGTTTTTAAATCATAAAATTCAGTTTTTGGATGAGAAATTTTTGGATATTGTCATGCGTAAATTGATTTTGTCATGGATATATTTTTTGATATTATTTTAAGTTTGGTCAAAATTTAAAGAAATTTTTGTAGTTTTTCATTTGTTTGTTTTAAGTCCATTTTAGGTGAATTCAGTGGTAATATTACTATTAGGGAATAAAATGTAATTTTCACAATTTTTTAACCTATTTAAGGATGCTTTTGTCTTGGCTGAATGGTAAGGATGCTATTTTTGCAAAGTTTTTTAAGGCTCTTTTATAATTTTAGAAAGCCGAAAGACTAATTTTTAATTTTTACATAATTTGTTGCATGGTGCACTTGGCCTAGCCAAATCCTTCTAAGCTAATTTTAAGACATTTTTGTTTATTTTTGATGAATCCAAGTGCTTTTTGGCATTTTTATTTTATTTGGGTTATTGTAATTTTAAAAACTTTAAGGGTTAAATTACAAAATTAAAAAAAAAAGAAGTTTTATCAATGCGATTCGTGTATGGTGAATACTTCTTGGACTCATGGAGAAACTTTTCATCCAATTTTGACATGTTTTAGATATTTTTGATGCATTTTAAGCCATCTAAGGACTAATTTGCAAAATTAGAAAAGTTTAGAAGCCACTAAGAAATTCTAGCATTTTAGGTCTAAATGGTCATCTCTAACATAAAATCATCCATTTACGATGTGGCAATTATTTTTAGCATTCTCCCAATCCTCTGCAGCATGTAGATTATTAGGAAACTTTTGTACTCTTTTGGTTCTCTTAGAGGGTACAAAATGCAATTTTAAAAAAGTTTTAAGGCTTAATTGTATTTTTGCATTTTAGGTCACTTTCATTTCTAAATTACCTATTTATATGTCACTTATTACCATTTTGAAGTCCTTTAGGGTCACCAAGATACTATTAAGATAAAAGTAGTCTCTAAAGGAATTTTAGTAATTTCCTTCAAAACCGAGTCTGACGCAGTCACTAGGATGCTTTTATGCCAAAGGTGTGCATTTAGGATGGGCTTACCCTTCTATGATCATTTGTGACTTCTTCAGGGTTACCCAGATACTTCCATGTTAAAGGTATACCTTAAAGGTATTCTAGTAATTTTGTATTAGAACTAAAACCTTTGTGATTACTGGGATAATTTCATGTCAAAGGTTTATTATAAGCATAAGTTCATTATTTTAGACTATTTTTAAGTCCTTTAGGGTTACCAAGATACTTTCATGACGAAGGTATACCCTAAGGGCATTTTGATAATTTGGCATTAAAACCAAGTCCTTTAGACTTACGAGGATATTTTTAAGTCAAAGGTACCTTAAAGGATATTTTGGTCTTTCCAACCAAATTTAAGTTCTAATAATTGAGTTTTAGAACTTTTCATATAAATTGGGTCTTAGGATAGTTTGTTTATTAATTTTTTTAATAAAATTGAAATTTTTAGAAAATTAAAGCAATGTCTTCAAGTTAAAATAATACGTGAAATTTTTTCCAAAATATGAGAGGGTTTTGTGGATTATTTTAATGAAGAGATATCCTTTTCAAAGAGAAAACAATGATTTTTCAAATTTTATAAAACATAACCTTTCGTATTCTACCGGTTCTTCGTTAGGGTACAAAAGAAATTTTGATATTTTAGAACGTTTTGTATTCCTCTTGTTCTCTAGTGGGGTATAAAAGTAAATAAAAAAACGTTTTGTGTTTTCTTTCGTCCTCTAGTGGAATATGAAAAAGACTTTGATTTTCAAAAATATTAAAATCTCGATTTTCTTGTATAGAAAAATAAAATTAGAATTATATTTAAATACCAAATTTTGAAACAAAATAAAGATTAGAATTTAAATTATCTAGTAATTGTCTTCAATTATCTTGAAATAATCGAGTCAACAATTTTAGAGGTGCATTAGGATCCATTGACTGATCAAGGTGTAAAAACCAGTTAGAATATTGAAAAGTTTAAAGGAAATTTTGGGAGAGAAAATTTGATTTTTTTCTTGATAATTTTTAGAAAAATGATATTGAAAAATTTAAATTGATATAATTTGACATTTCTTGAGAATTTTTGAAAAACAGGATTGGAGTATCCCCTTGGAAGACAAGTTTAGAGTATCCCCTTGGAGTATACCCATAGATGAAAACTTTATAAGTTTTGAAATTTAAATGAAGTTTGTAACAGCTAGGTTAGAGTATCCCCTACAGAAACAGCTTTGGAGTATCCCTGATGCAAACTTTGATGATTATGGAAGGATGAGCTTGAAAAACTTAGATTGACAAAGATTCACACCTAATAGATTAGGATTTTATTCAATTAGGAACTGATCATAAAAAATTCCTAGTTGGGTCAATGAGATCAGGAAAAGCATTTCGATTTATTTATCTCTTATTTTATATAGTGGATTTGGCTAGACCAATAGATGATTTTCTTTTAGTTTTTCTAGGATCGGGTCTTATTTTCTTGACAAAATGACATTTTGACAAATTCTTGACCAAAATGTGAATTTGATTAAAAAAATTGATAAAAATTCAAATTGATAAAAATAAGAATGCCCATACAACCATTCAAGCCTATAGAGGTCAACACATGATTTTCTGACTCAACAGGGTTGATCGAGTTCACTTAGAGACATCCGAATGCCTCAAAGTGGAAATTCAAAAAAACATTTAATAAATGATGAAATAGCAAACAGCATCGTGCTATCCACATTTCTGCTTTTATTTTAAACTAATCCTAAGGTTTTAAGTGTTAGTGGAGTATTATTCAAAACATGACTCGACAAGGGTTAATAGAAAATTATTCAAAAGTCCCAAAAAATCATATTTCGGGTGGAAATAATTTTTGAATTTGGGTCTGGTGTGTCACAATAGCCTATGCAGGGGAAAAGGTGTGGCAAATTTTGAAAAATCATTACTAACTGATTCGAAATCATCAAATCACAAATAATACCTTTCCAAAATAGAAATTTCATAGCTTACTAGGAAAAATATTTCAAAATTTTAGAAAAATCATCTGATAGGCCAAAATGTCACAAACAGAATACAAATTGCTAATTCTAGCAGTTCTAGACAACATAGGTTCAAAATATCATACCTTCATAATGTGGAATGATCCAAGGGCAGATGAGATATTATTGGAAAAGTGATTCGATGCCCTTTCAGGGAAAAATATCATAAAATTTGTGAAAAATGGTCTGACGCTTAAAAATGATTTTTCAATTCATGACCAGTATGCTATTAGGGCAAAACATGGGATTCTTTTATTTTCTCTATTTTCTTTGCCTAAACTCAGGACACAAACATCTTAATGTCCATGATAAAAAGGAATGAGTGATATGGGCTTCACGAGCTTATCTACACAGCTTCAGTATAGTTTGGGGTATTAAGACAGCTCATTGACCATGCCACAAATACAAAGACTTTAGGTGAAAGATCAAGACATAAGTAAATTTAGACAATAAAAAGGGACATTTTATTTTTGAAAACAAAATATTTGGCCTTAATAACCCTTAAGTCCACACATAAGACTTGATTTTTCCCCAAGATTGGATGATCGATGAAGAAAACCTTAACTCCATATTAATCCTCTTTTATTAAGGTTAGCAAGGGCTTAACTTAGGGGTTTTAGAAAAATAGGTTTTTTATAGCAAGCAAACAAATATCTTGATGAACATGTTATGGACAAAATATGACATACATCAAATGAGCATGAATAGCATGTTTAAATGAACAAAAATGATATTTTGACATGGAAAAGATGGCAAAAATGTAAGGACATGACAAATAAAATGCATGGAAATGTTAGCTTCATGTATCTTAACAAATATATTATGAACTAAATATGACACTCATGACAATGACCATAAGTGCATATTTGTACAAGTAAAAATGTTTTCTTGACATGTAAATAATGATAACAATGAAAGAAACAGACTAATAAGATGCATAAAAGTGCTAGCTTTAAGAACAACATTTAAATACATTTTTAGGGCAGACCAAGCACATAAACATGGTGAAGCACGGTAAGAAGGTTAATGTAGCACCAAAAATCCTAAATCTACCATAAACAAAGCCATAAAATGCATGAGGGTCCAAGGAATAGGGTCATGGTTACATGGATTTGGCTCTCTAAAATGATGATGAAAGAAGAAAGCAAGATAAAGAAAGGATCAAGGTTAAACCAAGTAGCTTTAGTCCTTACTTTATCCTTTGAGCAAAAAATTTCTTGTCTTTAAGCAGAAAATCTGCTGCTTTTAATGAAGAAAGGATGAAAGAGAGTGTTTTAGAAGGGTTTTTGATGATGGCTTTGAGGAACAATAGGAATGAGAGGTTTTTTAGAGAAAAGGATGGTTAAAAAGGGCTTTTAAAGCATTTTTGAATCTGTTAGAATGCATTTAAGATATTTATATATCTGTTCAGCTAAGAATGTTAACTTTATATGACTGCATGAAAAGTAAGGATCACATGCAAAAAGTAAGGGAATTTTTGGGTTTTACTATATGTACCTCATGTATGGACAAGGTTCTATGCTAAGCTACTCACTAAATCCATTGGCTGGCTCAAAAAACCAGTGGTTCATGACCACTTTTAATAGCTGAGCAATGATAAAGTCTAAGGATGCCTTCTAACAAATTGAATTAACTCATGAAAATGTTCCTCGTCGTGCTTATTTAGCCTTAAAAAATTATTAAAACCCAATCATAAGTCTAATGTTCAAGCTTGCTATGAATTTGGATGATTTTTGGTGCCAAAAACATGGTCAGATTCATGTTTTAATGTAATGGCGTAAAAGGGTCAAAATGGCATGAACTGGATGTTTTAGCCTTGGAGTATCGATACAATGTGTATTATATTGATACTTGGAGCAAATTTTGGCTCTAGGTATTGATACAATGAAGCTGGCATCAACACTTAAAGGCTAGTATTGACAGTGACACTCTTTGTATCAATAATGACTAGCCAAAATGGATTTTAAGCTACTGTAAAGCCTAGTATCGATACAAAGGGTTTGTGTATTGATATATTTTAACTATATTAGCTTTGAATTAATCTTAGTTTTGATATAACTAAAACTTAAGCTTAATTTGCTTGTGTTTAAATATTTTCTAGATTAATACTTTTCCATTAAATATTTTGTAAACACTCTTTAGATAATTTTTGTATGTTTTTAAAGCCAAGAAAAATTATTTTCCAAAGAATTTTAAAGGGTTATATGAGACAATGCATAAATATATCGATACTATGTTTAAAACCTTCAAATGTATCAATACAAATCAATATGTATTAATAAAATGCAGCGAGTGTTGATACACACCTTGTACATATCGATACATTGCTTGGCAGTAGCTAAGGTTTGGTTGAAACCCTTGAATGTATCGATACAAAGTGTGTTTGTATCGATACAACATGACAAGTATGGATACTTAGCTTATTGTATCGATACAGTAGCTTGCAGCGATCATTTTTTTAACTCATGTATCGATACAACGGTATGGGGAATAATTGGATATAACATTTATGAAGACTTTAACGGCTATATTCTTTCACCAAATGTTCCCAATGGCCATAGACATGATCACAAGTATAAAAAAGCCACTCTAACACCTTCAAGAAGAAGAAGAACCAAGAGATTGTGCCTCAAGTCAAATCCTTCATCCTTTCCATTATCTTTACTAAGTAGTTTATCCTTGTATTGGATTAATTTTTCCTATTTTTTATTCTTCATTTTGTATCTTTAGATACATATACTCCTTGAGCCAAACATTCTTGTAAACACCTAACTTTTAGAGGTTTTATTTGTTTACACTAAAATCCTTCTAAAACTGGAGGTTACAACTTAGTCATTAAAAAGTAGAGAAGGTTTCTACTTAGCCTTCAAAAGTAAAGAGAGAGGATTCTATCTTAGCCACAAAAGATAGGAGGTAAAGCTTTCTATCTTAGCCTTGAAAGATAGAGAGTGTAAAGGTTATACATTGTCCTTGAAATGAAGCAATTTAAGTTAGTGAGCTATGGAAATCCGAGGCAAGTGAGACTGAGGTAGAGGACGTAAACAATTAAGGCCAAACCTCTCTAAATCATTAAGTTTGCTTATCTTTTCCTTGTCTTTAGTTGTTTATTTCTATTCACTAACTTGCACTCCAAAGTTTATTGTTTAGATTTCTCAATTTTATTTATCAAATTTTTAATTTACCAAAATTTTGAGAAATCAATTCACCCCCTCTTGGTTTCATTCACCACTTAAAGGTCTAACAATATAGAAGCATACCTAAGCCTTATGTATTAATACATGTGAAATTTTGACTTTTTAGGAAGTGGAAGCCTTATATCGATATCTAAAGGCCATATACTAATACTTACTCATGTAAATATGGATTTCACGCATCTTTGGCTTTCAAACCTCTTACCATGGCCAGGAATGATAAGGCACTAACGCATGTTAGTCCGTATAATCTCAGTGGCACCTTGAATAATGACTTTGATGCCTTGTTTTTACATTTGTTTTAATATTATCCTTGATGACATGGCACCTAGTAGTTATCTTTATTTTTTTAATTTTATTACCTTCTGATTACATCCCAAGATGCTAAAAATTGGCCTAGACAAAATAGGATGTTTATAGCTATTTAAGCTATCGAACCACTCTTAGAATCTCTTTTCGAATTCATCTTTTTGGATAATTTTTTAGTCCTTAAGAATATAATGGGGTAATCAATTAAAAAATAAAGTTCTAGAGTGAAAATCCCAAAAAGATAATCTAGGATAAATTTAAAGGCCTTAGAACTGTTCCTAAATCGATAAAGGTATCCATCAATAAGAAAGAACCCTTCATGCTAATTCGAAGATCACCCTGAACTTCTAGAAGTTTCATGATTTGAGCAAAAAGTTGAGTCAAATGCCCTAAATTTGATTTGATTTAAAATAACTTTTCAAAATTTTTATACCCAACATTTGGGAATTGATGCTTACCAAAAGCCCTTCAGATTAACCCCCAGACTTGGTGTTTAATAGCATTAGTTTAAAATTTGTCGAGCTATTGTATTTTAAGATTAAAAAAATGTTATAACTTGATTGTTTGCCTTTTAAGGAATTCCTATTAAAAGAATATCTATCTGAAGCTGGTCTTTATAAACCTTAAACTTGTTATATCAATGTTTTTAAGATAAAATCTAGTATTGTCATCCTATTTATGCCTCTTAGTTCATTTTTTCATCTTATTCAAAGATGTCCCAAATGGTAATCATCAATCACAAGAAAGCTTTAGTATTATGATGAAGATAGCAAGTCCATTGTCCTTGATATTCGAAAATTCATGGTTTAAATTATTTTGTAAGTTTTATATTTTTGATCGATTTTCCCAGGTTAAAATGAGATGGTGATCTCCTTTCGTAAATCCTGAAATTTAGAAGAAGTGTGATACTTTTCATGGTTCTAATAGGAGTGTCTTGAATGATAAAATGTTGGATCTTATTAAATTATGTAAAGTTTTATCTTTAAATTGATAAATGCTAATTTAATGTCTCATGATTTTTCAAGAAGAATTGAACAATTACATCATTTTAAGATATCATCACATTACCATATCAATCCGGTAAGGGATCATCAAATTCAAAAACCAATTGTTCAGGTTCCTTAATTGACAATCGAGGTTTTGTGTATACAGGAAATCTAGTTGAAATTTGCTTCATAGTTATTCCAAGGGGAGAGCGGGGTTAATCCAACTAAAGAGAGGGGTGCTGGAGCTGAGGATGTCACCAAAATGAAGCGGTTAAGCAGCGAGCTAGTGCCACCAATTAGAGCTAGTCCCGCTATTCCATCCGACTAAACACAAGGGATAAGAATAGCGTAAGAGACTAAGGATGAAAAGAGGAAGGCACTAAGCATAAGCAGAGGATCTTTTCTTAACTCGAGGGCATATAAGTAATTATAGTTGATCCAACCATTGATCAATTAAAAGAAATTTCAAAGTCTTCGATGGTGATATTTAAAGCATTAAAAAATTTTTATTTAAAACACTTTTGATGGTGATATTCAAAGCACTCAAATGTTTTTATTCAAAACAAGTCTTCAATGGTGAAATCTGAAGCAATTAAAAAAAAAGAGAAATTAGCAACAATGAAGGTAAAATTGATGAGATATCATACACATATAAAAAGATTAATGCTCATAATATTCAAATTCAAATGTCATCTTCATATGATCCTATTGTAAGGTAGATGAAGTAAGATTTTAAGTCAACTTCATCCAATTAACTAGAAGGATCGATGAAATTTGTTATTGGTCAGCTTCACTAGGTTAAAAACCTGTGAGGGAAGATGTCCACCTCATGCGATCTTGTTGTAAGATGAGTGAAGTAGGATTTGAGTCAAATTTATCCGATTAAGCAAAATGATCAACGGAGTTTGTTATTGGTCAACTTTACTTGGTCAAGAACTGGTGAAGCAAGATGTCCTTTTCATGCAATCCAGTTATAACATAGGTGAAGTAGGATTTAAGTCAAATTCGTCCAATTGAGTAGAAATATCGATGAATTTTATTATTGGTCAACTTCACTTGGTTAGGAACTGTCGCAACGTACCCCGGGATGGATCCTTGTGGATCTATGAGTGCGCACGACTTAAAATATTTTCTCGACTTGGAAGTGTCTTCTTGATTGAGACTATTCTTCGATGT
>JAQSVH010039749.1:0-10059 GCA_029448705.1 Adansonia digitata | reverse complement strand
TTTTATCACATGTTATTATATTTATATTATTCTTGTGTCATAATCATACTTAATGTATTATATATTTATATAAATTTGGATATATTGATAATTTATTTTATATTGATTTTGATATATTCGTCTATTCTTGTTTTATTCATGTTACTTTTTGTCTTGTTATGTGGTAATATTTTTATATTTTATTTGTGTTGTATAATCATATTGAATCTAAAATTATAAGATTTAATTGATATTATTCGGATAACTTTCAATTTATCTCATGTGTTATACGAGGATAGAGAGTTATTGTTTTCTTCCAGTTAAATTTTGTAGTTTTAAGCATCTGTATCTTTAAAAACTGCAATGAGTGGGATACTTTATGTAGTTTATAACAATAATTTATTTTTAATTTTAAATTTATTGACTTAAATTTTTAATATTAAAAATTTGGAGTTAATGATTTTATTCACATAAATTAAAAATTATAATAAATATTATTCTAATTTTTTTATTAGTTAAAAAAATTAAAAAAATTTTAGTGATAATTTTTTTTCAAAATGTTTCTTAAAGTAATAAATAATTTATTTCATCAAAATATGGGTGAATATTTTGGAAACCAGTAGATGCATATTAAGAATTAAATTCAAATAATCATAAAAGTTTAGAATAAATGAAAATAATATATACGTACTATTAACAATACTTAGCTCATATTTTTATTTTATATTAAAAAAATTATGATTTTAAATAATTAAAAGGATTTTAAAAGAATTTAAATATTTTACTAATCAATTATTATTTTAGTGAGAATTTGTGATTTTAAATTTTATAAAAAAATTGAGTACAATCAAACGTAATCAAGAAAATGTTTTAATTATTATCACTAGAATTTTGACATACTCACAAAAGTGGGTGAAACAAATTTGCTGTTAATTTGACTTTTAGGATAAATAATTGATCATTTTTTCAAAGTGAGAAGTTTTTTCATGTAAAAAAATTAGATTTTTTTAGCAAAACTCATTTTTTAAAGTAAAAAATAAATATTTAAACATTATTTCAAGTGAAATGACAAAAGACCCCTTAATTTTATATTTATTCTAAAATTTTAATTATATTTTTTTATAACTTTCGTAATTGACTTATAGTCACTTGACTCATAATATTAAATTTAATTAAAGATTTTATAATAATAAAGATATTCAAGTAGAATGAAAATTAGTATAATATCTATATATTTAAAATAATAAAAGATAAATATATGCATATATTACTATTTGTAATGTAATGGGTTAGGCAATCAATAGAAAAGTATTGTTATATTATGTTTTAATACCCTAAAATGCTTATGTTGGACTTTGGAAGATTTGCCGAACTTCTTCCTTTTTTTTTGTCAAATAAAGCCGCTTCGCGCCAATTGTTCGGTCAAATAACAACCGATATGTGCCTCGGGTAGTGGAATGAAATTTTTTTATATAAAAAAATAGCAACATTGTAAAGATAAATAGAAGATGAAAAGAAAAACTTAGAATTGAAGCTAAACATGTTATTTTAATATATATTTTAACTACTAACTCAAATATATATATATATATATATATATTGGTGAGGAGAATGAATTTTAATTCATTATATTTTAGAAAGAGACAATTTAATGAGTATTTATAAGTGTTCGTTAAAATTTTTAAAATGAAAAAATTATAAATTTTATAATTTTTTATGAATTTTATAAAAAGATTGGTTTGATGTAAAAATTCAAGTCATATAAGCATAAATTAACTTGACCCTTTTAAAAAAAAAACAATAAGGGGCCAAATGAAATGACCGCAAAATTAATTGCATTGATTTCGTCGGGGTTCAAATTGGAACTCAATTTATTTATTAACCAAAATTTTAATATTTAGAATTTAAATTTATTTTTTTAATTTATATATTCATCCTTAAAACCCGACATATAACACATCCAAGATTTATATGCCGACCTATACAATTTTTTTACCCCAAATTACTATTTTTTTTAAATTCAATATTTAATTCAGAATTGATTATATTAAGTTCTAAAGTTTGGTCCACCAGCTCATGTGGATCTTATGAACAAGCTGATTTGTAGCTGAAGTAACTCTTGATGAGGTCATAGTAAATGAGAAAATTGTTGAATTTTTATTTTTTATCTTAACTTCGACTTGTATCATGTCTAGCTTTTATCTAACTCTCTACTTAAATCTAGTGTATGGTCTTTTGCTTTCTGTATATAATTGATCTAATATTATAAATTACTTATATCTTGAGAATTATTTAATTGTAAATTTGTAATTAAAAATTTTATTTATCTCCAGATTGAGTTTAGTATTACTTAAAACTTACTGAGTTTAAAAAAAAATTATCCACTTCTTAAAAACTAATCAAAATTAAAAAGAAAAAAAACTACTTACTTAAATTTAAATTATTTATTCTTTTCTAAAATATATTTGACATATTTTTTTCATCCATTCACATAAATAAAATGCCCATTAATTTCAATTTTAAAAATAACTATCCACTTTTAAAATATTTTACCTATATATATTTTTTACATTATTCTTATAATCTTTTTAAAAATATATGTTTTAAAAATTTAATTTTTTTACCCACGTGATGAGTGTGGCTAATTCTAATATACCTAATTCAGATAAAAAAAAGTTGAATTAATTTTTTTCCCTGAAATCAAACTAATTAAGGATCCAATTAAAACTCATTATCTCTTTTTAAAATTTATCAATAGATTGAGCCTTTGGATAAAGGATTTTAAATTTGAAATTACGTAAATTATTATTTTATTAATGGAAACTTATTTTTATTTAACTCTAATTTTAAAATATATTTGAAAATAATAAATATTAATATTTAAAAATTTTCAAATATTATTATTTTAAATAATAAATAAATCTAATAACATACTGAAAAGTTGGTTATTTAAATATTTAATAAGAAAATTCTTTTTATTATTATAAGAATTATTTAGTAAAAAAAAGTAGTAGTAGTTGCACAGAATTTTATATTAATATTTATAATTTTTTTTATTTCTGTAACTATGCATTCTTTGAGATTATTTCTTAAAATTGTCTCTTTTTATTGTAGAAGGGAAGCTACTGTTGATTGTCGCTTTCTTCGCATAACATAAAAGCAAAAAAATTAAGAAACATATATGAAGCCAACCTTCAATTTAACATATATCAAGGGCAAATTCCTTTTTTTCATTTAAATTTCTTATAATTTTATATCAAGAAAGAAAGTAGAAAAATAAAGGAATTATAATTTAATAACTTAATTAAAAATTTATAATTCTATAATTAAAAATATATTTAAAAATAAAAATCTAATTATGTATTTCCTAGTAGAGATATCTACGAGTCAAATCAGATCAATCTATGATCTAAAAAATTTTAATTTTTTTTCCAAACCCCAACAAGCCCTAACTCAAAAGCTCAAATTATTATTTAAAAATTAATAAAAATTTAAAAAATATTTTTATATTTTGTAATAAAATTTAAATAAAATATTTTTATTATTAAATAATAGTTTAGGCGGATCATATTAAAAAAACTTATGTTCAAGGCCCAGCTTAGACAACTTGTTTTGTCTTAAATAAAAATTAATTTTAAACATTAATTTAAGCTAGTTTTGTCTGACTTAACCCAACTTGTTTTATTATTTAATAATAATTTTTATTTAAATTTAATTATAAAAATATTAATATTAATATGAAAATATTTTTAATTTTTATTATATGTAAATATTAACATAAAATTAAAATCTAGTATATGTTAAGCCTTTGCATTTGGACGTATCAAGTTAACTTCTAAATAGTTTGGCATACATTTATTTATAAGATGTCGTTTAGTCAAAAGGATTTAATCTTTAATTTATTTAATTTTTAAACAAAATTTGAATTAGAAAAAAGACTAATGATGAGAAATTTTAAAAACTAAATTTGGCTTTAAAGTTCAAAATAAAAAGAAACAAATTTAATCAGTTTTGTTTTGAAATTTATTATACGTAAATATTTTTTGGGAACTGTGATTAAATTCAAAAACAGTAAAAAGATAAGTAATGAATTTGATATGTTAGAACTTGAAAATTATGCAAAATTTTTTATTTTGGATAAATTTTGATTTTAAATTCAAATAATTTGTTAAATATAATTATCTAATAAATGTCATATTTAAAACATTATCCTAAGTGTCATTTTACGTAAACAAATCTTACCAATAAGCATGTATTTTCAAATATTATATATATGAATCTTATCAATATCCGTGTTTATTTAATTTTAATTTTTTAAATATATATTTAGGATATATGATAATATTTTAATTTCACTTATGAAATTAAAAACCTCAACTACTATATTATAAAATAAATTATTCATATATATATATGGTAAGAATTTTAAGCTAAATATTTGATTTATTTATATCTATTTTTAAAAATTCCAATGAAATAACAATTTGCCGATGTACATCATTATTGTAAACACTTAAGTTGGCTGTGCTACCATTACAATTGATGCAGCATCTAAGTAAGCTTGATCAATTATTCCGAGCTCTTCAAATTACATTAATTTAATGTCATGTTTCCAACACTCGTCAAGTTGGCAATGGCCATTCTCATCTCCAATGTTACTTTTATTTGCAGCATCTGATCTTCACATCTTCATAATTAACATGATACGTACAAATTACTTCTGAAAATGAGCATTTTAACTATAAAAAATATATATATATATATAGTATTTTTTGGTGCAATATTACCAATATATTTTTAAGTTTAATTAAAAAATATCGAAAGTTGGCTATGAAAATATATTTCATGAGTAAATAAGAAATACTACACAGAATATTATAACTTTTTATCATTATGAATCAAATTAAAGGCATAGTGGTAATAATGATTAATTTAACTGATTAATTTAAATAAAATGATAAATTTAAATCTTATTCTAATTATAATTGTTAGAATGTGTCATTGGAATATCAAAATTTTTGTACATGTTTTTGCTGCTTGATTTTATTCTTATTTATTTAATTTACTGTGAAAATTATTTGATGATTTTTTTTTTACAGAAAGTAAATTGCAAAAACTAAAAATGAATTTAAATAAGAGACAAATAACATCAAAATGAATAAGAATGATAAAGGAGTGGGAACGAAGCCACGGAGGTGGGGGTTTACTATTACCTTGGTTTTGCTTTCACATGGATGTTAAATTATTATTATTATTATTATTATTATTGTTGTCGTCATCGTCATCTTGACTTTTATTAATTATTTTTTAATATTTACAAAATATTACAATTTATTCATTAACATTATTTTAGTATACATAATTATTTCAAATGTAATATAAAAATATATACAAAATATTAATATATATGATTTTAGTTAATAATATATATGTTAAATGTATAAAAAAATAAAATATTTCAAGGATTAATGATAATTTCAGAAAAAAATCAAAATCGTGGATTCCATTTCGTTCCAACCTTTCAAAAAAAAAAAAAATGCCTATTCAAAATTGATAGATGATAGATCGAGTTTTACAAACCTACAATCAAGAGTCTCTAAGCACATCATTTATATTAATCAATAGCTTAATTTTTCTTAAGAAACCGGAAACAAAACGAAGTATTAATGATGAAAAGTGATGAATAATTATAAAATGAAGTATAATTAGTACTTATTCTGACCATATATGACAGATACAAATTTTTGTTAGTATAAAATACCTCTGCAATTACGAAAGAAAATCATGATTGTACCTAAAACTAAATAATTTTTATTAGTCAAAATTACAGCAAATCCGCCGAGGATGCCATACAGTAGGGTTAAAAGGTTAATTTGTAATCGTATTATAAGTGGATATTAAAATTATTTATTATAATTTATATTTATCGATATTTGTTATTGTATATTGAGATATGAGCAAATTTGTTGTTCTACTTAGATTTGATTGGATTTTGCAGTTAAACTTTGATGTTTTACTTAATTTTGTTATTTAACTTTGATTTTGATTGATTGTTGCCGCTCTGTAGATGATTTTGCAGGAAAAAAAATTCTTTCAAACATTTTATTTTAATAATTAATAACAAATTAATTTATAAAAATTATTAAAAATTAAAATATTAACAAAATTTTAACTTTGTGAAAGACTTAAACAATAAAAAAAAACCGAAAAAAGAAAGACTTAGGTTTAATTTTTTAAAAAATAAATATTTTTTTAAGTAATACATTATGGTTAATTATTAACATAAAATGAAAATATTACTTTTTATTAAAATTTTTTAAACTAGTGTAAATTAAAGTTGAACGGTAAATTTAATCAAAAATTAAAATTTAATGATAAAATTCAAAATAAAATTAAAGTGATAAAATTTAGTATCGAGTTGAAGTTAGTGATAATCCTAAAAGTAACACGAAAAATATTAATCAAAGAAACATATGGTAACAAATTTCAATATCTAAATAAACTATTACCCTTATATGATAGGATGATCTTTGGTCCCATTAAAATTACTGCTACAAATCTGCTACGGTTTACCTAAATCTGGCTATATGCTCAATATCCATCTTATTATTTTCTTAGCAAAAATATCAGGCAGTCCAAAATATTTAATTGAAACAATATTTTTACATTCTTTTTAAATACTTTTATTTATACTCTAATGTTCAAATTTGACCAAAAACATAACATTCGACTTTGAATTGAAGATATATTTAGTAAAGTAGATAAATGAAAAGATGAAAGAGGAGTAACGCAAAAGTGAAAAAAAATTAATGTGTTTGGTAGTTAAAGAAAAAGAGAAAAAATACAGATTAATTTTCACGTTTGTCTATAAAATAAATCATTCTAAATTAGATTGATATCACAGGAGAAAATGAAGAGATGTAAATCATATCCGTGTATTTATAATATTATTTATTATTTATTATTTTTTTATATTTTTATTTTAATTTATAAATGATATAATAATAAAATAATATAAATTTTATTTTAATGTCATTCTATTTTATCTACTCTATTAACCGATCGGTGATTTCTTTTTGACCTTTTCTGAGCGAAGAAAAATTATATATTTTTATCGTTTTAAATTTTATCTCTCCACTTTGCAATGCACCTAACCAAGCAAAACCCAGGTATCCGAAACATTTTGTATTGAAATTTGTTCAGCTTTGTGTGTGAAAGACCTATCAAAGGATTAAGTTATCCGTTTTAAATCTAAATGTCTTATTTATAAACGAAGGATTGATTAAAATATTAGATTAAAAAAATTGGTTTCAGTGAAAAGATGAGGCTTATTTAATATATAATATGTATTATGTAATTTATATCATACATAAAATAAATATATATAATATCATAGTTTTGGCATTAAAAAATGTTACATTATTTATATTTTTGAAATTTAATAAAAATATTAAATTACTAAATATTAAATTTAAAAAAGTATTTTTAAAATAAAAATAGAGAAAATACAATATTAGTAGGCCTAAATAGATCTTCGACTACAAGTTTATAATATGGGTGGTTTTGAAAAAAAAATTGAAGCTCATATTTTGAACTAAATTTGAATAAATATATTTAATGCTAATATTATACTTTTTGATCTAACCCATGGCACCTTTAGACTAGAGACCATGATAAAATTGATACATTAGTTTTAATGATTTTGCCATCATGAAAACATATATATTAGATTATGACACACTAGTTATATAGATAAATAAAAAAAAGTAAAAAAATTAATTAATGGATAATTTTTTAGATTGAAAAAACATAGTTATCTCTAAATTTATATAATTGTTCATAAATTCCTTTAAACTTTTATGTAATTTATCATACTAAATTCTTAAAATCAATAGACTTGTTATTAATTTTCAGTTATAAAATGACTTATAAAAATCAAACTAACTTTTATCTATATTAGATAATTAAAAGTTTAGCCTATTTAAATTTGGTCTACTATCTTTTATTTTCATGGAAAAACTATAAATAAAATATTGTGTTTAGATTGACTCATCACTTAATCCACTAATACCTATTTATATATTACTTTTTTTTTTAATATGAATCTATTAAAATTATATATATTTTTAAATATAAATGTTTTAACAAATAAAATATTTTTGGCCACCCAAAATTTTAATTGTAGTTCACCAATATATATATATATATAGATATTTATCAAAAAGAAAAGAATAATGAGAAAAAAATTCATGATCGGGAAACAAAGACAGTAGTATAATTATTTTATATGCAGTCGCTGAAGTGTAAAAACTATACAAGTAAGATTAAGAATGATACATATCTCTTAAAATATATTTAAATTTTATCTCTCCACTTTGCAATGCACCTAACCAAGCAAAACCCAGGTATCCGAAACATTTTGTATTGAAATTTGTTCAGCTTTGTGTGTGAAAGACCTATCAAAGGATTAAGTTATCCGTTTTAAATCTAAATGTCTTATTTATAAACGAAGGATTGATTAAAATATTAGATTAAAAAAATTGGTTTCAGTGAAAAGATGAGGCTTATTTAATATATAATATGTATTATGTAATTTATATCATACATAAAATAAATATATATAATATCATAGTTTTGGCATTAAAAAATGTTACATTATTTATATTTTTGAAATTTAATAAAAATATTAAATTACTAAATATTAAATTTAAAAAAGTATTTTTAAAATAAAAATAGAGAAAATACAATATTAGTAGGCCTAAATAGATCTTCGACTACAAGTTTATAATATGGGTGGTTTTGAAAAAAAAATTGAAGCTCATATTTTGAACTAAATTTGAATAAATATATTTAATGCTAATATTATACTTTTTGATCTAACCCATGGCACCTTTAGACTAGAGACCATGATAAAATTGATACATTAGTTTTAATGATTTTGCCATCATGAAAACATATATATTAGATTATGACACACTAGTTATATAGATAAATAAAAAAAAGTAAAAAAATTAATTAATGGATAATTTTTTAGATTGAAAAAACATAGTTATCTCTAAATTTATATAATTGTTCATAAATTCCTTTAAACTTTTATGTAATTTATCATACTAAATTCTTAAAATCAATAGACTTGTTATTAATTTTCAGTTATAAAATGACTTATAAAAATCAAACTAACTTTTATCTATATTAGATAATTAAAAGTTTAGCCTATTTAAATTTGGTCTACTATCTTTTATTTTCATGGAAAAACTATAAATAAAATATTGTGTTTAGATTGACTCATCACTTAATCCACTAATACCTATTTATATATTACTTTTTTTTTTAATATGAATCTATTAAAATTATATATATTTTTAAATATAAATGTTTTAACAAATAAAATATTTTTGGCCACCCAAAATTTTAATTGTAGTTCACCAATATATATATATATATAGATATTTATCAAAAAGAAAAGAATAATGAGAAAAAAATTCATGATCGGGAAACAAAGACAGTAGTATAATTATTTTATATGCAGTCGCTGAAGTGTAAAAACTATACAAGTAAGATTAAGAATGATACATATCTCTTAAAATATATTTAAAAAGATAAAAAAAAATAAAACTTAGTGTCTTCATAATAATTCCATCTATAGAGTTTTTACACTCTATTAACAGTGCATTTTATGGTAATTAAGACTGTTCTTAATGTTTGGTATAAGAAATAAAAAAAGAATAATGATAATTAATTTTTTTAGGGAGAATGAAATGATAACAACTCAATATAATCGAGTCTTTTTCCTCTCACTCAAAAAAAAATGTCGAACCTATGATTTACACAAACATATATAGGTGACAAAATGAACTTAAATCTGAAAATTTATCCAAAAAATTCGAGTCCGAACTTGAACTAAATTCAATATGACCAAAAAGTCAAAACTCAAACTAAAAAAAAAAAATTAAACTCGAATTAGCTCGAGCCAGAAATAGCCTAAGCCTGAAATAATCCAACCTGAAAAAGCCTAAACCCATGATCGACCCGAACTTAAATTTAATATTAAAAATAAGAATAATCAAATTATAATTAATT